>JAECUM010094047.1:0-64234 GCA_016617855.1 Megalonaias nervosa | reverse complement strand
TTTATATATACATGTCTAATGTATAGCAATGAATAAAGTATCAACACTGTGTACTCACCCGCAAATCACGTCACATACATTGAATCCACAATACAAGTTATTCCATCGAAACTATGCACACACACACATTTAAAATATTCAATAATTTGTCACAGTTTAGTGGGAAAAAAATAGCACAATCACGTAACGAATGATGAAGCACATTTACTTTTCAGTACGTCCCAAGTCGGTAAAAGTTTGCGTTTTAAGCGCCGTTGGTAGAGTTCATAAGCATGAACTTTTTTCCGGTAAAAAGGAAACTTTCATGGCACAGTAAAAGTGTTCCAGTCACGTTGGAAAATGAAACAATCCATCAGATTCCATTGCTTTTATTTAATTCGGTACTGACTTCCTCTGAAGAAACGTTCTTTGTTTTTACTGAAGATTGTAGTTGGCTTTCTTTGATGAAGGGTGCATGCGTTATTGAAGTCACCGCTAAAGGACATCTTTGGAGAACCAAACAAATGCCCGTTTCTTATTGTGGCGGCAACATCAAAAAATTTTATTGCTTGATTGAGACTGATGTTTTTTCCCATTTGCTTAGTACGTTTTCATAACAATCGGTACTTCAAAGGTCATGTTTTCTTTGAAATTTCAGCTACTGTTTTTAAAAAAAATGAATTGGCTGTCGTATGGTCAATTGTAGTTACAGTTCCTCCCTGCCTATTAAATAGACAAATGAGAGCTTTTTTCGTTTTTTTTTTTTTGTTGTTTTTTTTTTAGCTTTGTGGTAGTCGAGTGATGCTACCTTCCACGCATGCGTCAGAAATTTAAAGAAAGAGTCAATCAATGATAGAGACAAATGTGTTCTGGACTGATGACAGGGATTACTACAGAAAATGTGAATGTTCTGAAGGACTTAATTCTGAGTGAAAAGAAGAGGAATTTTACTTACTATCCACATACCAATGTCAGTCTATGTAAATATATTAATTACTAGCGAACGGCCGAAAATCCGATGAAAGATAGATTATGAGATAATGCCTTGTCCGGTTGATCTCCGCTACCCGAAATGTAAATTTGAAAAAAAAAGCGAATATCTCAAAACATACAGTACTCATGCTAACATAGGCGGATTAAGATATAACAATGCACTATTAAGATGGTTTGTCAATATGGACAAAGAATTTGCTTGTGTAACAATAGATAAATTTCAGTGCATTTTATATGAGCATTGTGGCTTCCTTTCATGGGGCCTCTGAATTTCTCCACTCCAAACCAGTGGTTGTATATACAAGTTTAAACAGCCAACAACGTCACCAACAAAAAAAATCACCAGATGGTATATTTTGCTGCCAATAAGGAAAAAAAAAAATCACAATTTGTGACATTGGCGAAGCCCTGCACGATTCCTGAATAAACTTTTTAGACGCTATTTTTCGTACTTTTTAGAAGAAAACACTAATTTTTTCGTGTATGAGAAAAATGCATATAAAATTTCATGAGCCACGCCACGATCGTCTTGTATTATTCATACGCGATCTCTTCCCTAAAATGATAATACACTTTTTGGGGGTTTTTTTTCGTACTTTTAAGAAAGAAATTTTTCGTCATGTACGAGAAAAATACATGTATATGAAATTTCGGGAGCCACACCACGACTGTGTTATATCTGAATTCGTGTTATAACGGAGCGTGCTATAGCAGGGTCACACTGTATTAGTTTTCCATTTATGTCAGTTTCTCATGCACAGTTGACTGCAGGGTTGTGCAGGTTATTACAGATCTAGAACTTAACATAAATTTCGGGGGCCCCAAGTGGTCGAATGGTCTAAAGTGCTCACTGTTATGGATCATTGCCATCTCAAGTCTGTCTGCATTGGTTCGAGTCTCGGGTTCGGCCAATGTGGGTATGTGAGAAAGCTTGCCAGTAGCTTCTTGTGGGTCGGTGGTTCTTTCTGAGCTTTCACTGGGTTCTTCCTCCACCATTTATCGTATACTGACCGCTATATATAGCCTATCTTGTGCTGAAAAATGGCGTTAAACCCTACAACAACAACAAAAACATAAATTTAAGAGGGACTAGTATGCGATATCTTTCCATTACCACTGTTCATCATGGAGGTATTGGAACTACATCACGAGACGAAATGCAACGAGCATTTTAATTGGTTGACTGAATTTCCTGTCACTATTTTTGTATATATGTCTGCAGTGACAGGCTGATGTTGATTTCAGTCACAAAGACAGAATACAGTGGTTGTACTAAAAGGAAGTTTCTCATCCATGGCAATGCAAAAAGTATTATTAACTCTGGAGTAAAGAAAAAAACGTAAAAAGGAAGAAAAAAAAACCCATAGCAGTAATATAATTTCAATAATTTACCCAATTTGAAAAATGTTCCAAATTGCCATTTATATCGATTGGAAGCATCTTGTCTTTCATGGATGTAACTTACAGTCCTGGGTAAAAGCTTCAGTTAGATTCACATGTTTATGACTTTTAATAGTAGGCAAATTAAGAAAGGGAAACTAACAGTTCCCCAATCGATGAAAAGTTATATCCTGTGATGTGTAAATTTGTGTTGTAAAGTGTAGTCATGGTAAATCTGAAATACTCATTATCTGTTTTCAGTAAATGTCAGTACCCAAATACCCTATCCTGGTATTGTGTAACTTTCAGTATACATAGATGGGTAAAACCCAAATACTGTATATACTTACTTATGAGTCCCACTGCAGACTGGTCAGACCCAGATCTGATGTCACATAATGTGCTGGCAAATCTGGGTCTATGCAGTTTGTTAGGAGTAATCAATAGAACAAACAGCATAGACCTTGATTTGCAGGCACATTGTGCTACAGCAGATCAGGGTCTTTGTTGTTTGCAGTTTGGCTCAACTTATAAGTGAGTATATATGGTACCCTTTCTCCCCCCTCCCCCCCAGTATATGGTATACATCACTACCTATGGAAGGGAAAACAATATATACACATGGTATGATTATCTGCATTGTGGTTAATTGCAATTTCCAGCACAAGTATTGAGCAATCTGTTACATTTTTTATTCTTAATTTTCTCAGGTGCTAGACTGGGATGAACTTTTTTTTTTTTTAAATGCTGACCTTTTAAGTGTGGGAAGAAAATATTACAAGTAAAGTTCCACTTGTATTAATTAAACCATCTTGCATCTGATTGGCTCATCTTGCTACCAATCACGAAACTGTATTTTTGATCAAGTTTCGAATAAACTTGGTAAATAGATTTATATCATCAAAATGTTCAGCGAGTTTTATTATGAGCAAGATGTCAAGATGTGTGCACATTAATGACATTCAGTGCAGGTAGAACTAGTTCTCAGGTTTGGGTTACACAGAGCCTTTTCATTACAAACCAGCCACCAGCTCAATTACTGTCTACTTTTCCAGCTGAGCTGTCTGCTTTTAGAACATTTTTTAATTTTATAATTGCTTTGGCTTAGCCTTGAACATTTAGTTTTTAGCAGGCTACTTCAAAAGGGAATGAGAAGACTGCGGAGTTCATCCGAAGCAAAAAAACCTGTGTAAACCAGATTTGTAAAAAGATACATTTTAGACTACAAGATGCATACATTTAAATAGAACAGATAATGCCATAGGGATAACAATGGATAATTTCTAATTTATACCCGGCAAAAAAGTATAAAATTTAAATGTTTTTAAGAAAATACAGAATTGCATACTTGTCATATAATTTAGAGGTACATTTCTTTACAACAGTTACAGGTATTTGCTTGCAAGTAATTGTGTCTTTTTCTGATATTGATTTTGCACCAAACAGAAAATATTCTTGTATAAGTTCATACATATATTTGGAGGGAATTATTTCTGAGATTTATGCCACATTTGAAAGTCAGATGGTTTGATGAAACAGTTTAACTGTTGCTTGTATTGCCATCTCTGTTAAAATACCATTTCATATATTCAGTGTCATTACTCAATTTTTTAAAACTTTTGTATTTTTAATTTGCGTTTAATAAACAGGATTACCTGAATATACTTTTCTCATGAAACACTTTAAAATGAATTGTAATGATTGAAGAAACCCATGGCTTTAACTCCGGAAAATCTGTGAAATCATAACTTAAATTTGTGTGAAAGCCATGTGAATCTATGCTCTAAAGTAAAGGTTCATTTGTAAATTTCACCTTTAAAGATAATGGTTAAGATCAAACAACTGCATAGTACATATTTGTCTTTAGAAATAAAGGATTTTTACGATCTGCATAAGCCTGCATATTGAAATGGTCAACAGGTTAGTTATTTAATCCACGAAAGATATCAGAGTCACTTGGGCCTCTTATTTATTTTGGGTTCTTGTAGGGATTGTTATTGTTGAGGTGGGGTGCTCCCGATGTTTTATTTAAACTATTATGGAAGTCCCATCCAGGCTCTATTTTGTTGAAAGTTAAATTTAGTGAAAGATAAATGTAAAGCTCCAAGCCCCCAGTCAGCAATGCCGATGATCAGATTGTTAAATATACAGAAAAGTTGAAATTCAATGAATAGCAATTTAATAACTATTCAGTAATCAACTGACTCAAATTTCCAATTACACTCCTTCCGCTCAACCCTTTAATAAGCCTATTACATCACTTGATTAGCAGTGTGAGATCGATTTCCACCTGTCCTTGTATTTCTACTCATCTTTTGTATCCTTTCTCTCTCATATTTCTCCCGCTTCCTTCTCTCCTTCCTCGACTTTTCTCCAAATTCCTTCACCTCCTCTTCCTCAACTTTCTTTAGACTCCTTCTCCTCCTCAGCTTTCTCTAGACTTCTTCTCCTCCTCAACTTTCTCTAGAGTCCTCCTCCTCCACTTTCTTTACCACGACTACTCTCCCGTTGACTTTGACCGTCTCGGCTACAGCCTCAGTCCTGTCTCCAACTCCTGAAGACTCGGGACCCAGTGGAACCTGAAGTTCTGTGTCCCCTAAAAAGCTTCCTGTGAAAACACAAGGACGGTACAATCTTTTCCTTAGCCCTCTCATCTCACATTACACACAGCCTATCATCAGATAATGGCTATTAAATTTCTTCGGTCACACATTCGTTCACATCGATATACTTATACGTTCTTGCATGATAAATCAAATGTCATAATACAGCACGGTATCAATTACTTCTTATACATACATCAATAAATTCCGTCACATCAGTACATATTCCTAATCCCATTATACTAAACAATATCACAATAATCAGACACATTTCTTTACCTTACAACTCATACAAAGTACGCAAATATTCAAATATCCATGCTCTGATATATCCATACGTCCCTAGTAACTAATCTTACATACTCCAACCATTCCAAATTTACAATTCAAGCATGTGTAAATTCTAACATAATGCATTAGTAAACGCACTGGTTTACTACGAAGTAACCTAATAGTGAATTACAAAATTAATTCTGATCACAAGCTAACAATCTACATAATTCTGCCTCGCATCTAATAATTCTCTACATAGCTCAAGCTCATTTCTCAAATACACATGTAAATGAAACACTACAAAGGTAATTCTACATACTAACGATCCTAGTAATTAAGTATACATACTACAAATAATTACAATTATGATGCCATAATATTCTGCAAAAATTGAGCAAATAACTTACTGACCTTTAGAAGCTTTGTCTTTCCTTAGAATCTTACCTCTAAGTTTTGCCGCCAAATTATGAGTGGCTTCTTCTTGGAGTAACCCTATTGATCAGCAGTCTCTCTAGGCGAATACTAAATTTTCTTTTACAAGTTGGAAGATATCATTGAGGTCGAATTGTAATCACACCCTCTATCTCAGTTCTGATTGGATGTCGCTGTGAACCGATCCAATCAACTTAGCGGACAATGTCCCTCCCACTGTCTGTCAGCGTGGGGACATAAGAATATGCCCTGTTCACCACATGGATTTTCTTTTGATCTTGGGACTAATCTTTAACACCTAGGTGTGATAACTGCAAGCCGTGTTTAGATGGTGCGATCTATTGTCTGTGCCGATTCAAGATTCCAGTCTCCAGTTGGTAATGTAACCTTGTGTAAGAGATTAGCACTAGCCCGTGGCAATCTTTAGACATGAAACACATGGCTGCGGTAATATTCCCAAGACAGGTAGATTATAGCTTATAAATGACTTTATAGCTGGGGCTTAGCAAACATGACTGTTTTCCTTTCAGCTATAACATTTAATTATTTTCTCTATAACCCCCCTCCCCCCCAAAAAACCACAACAAGTTCATTTATGAAATAACATTGGATATATATACAGACATGAGGAGCAAAAAATATATGTTTCTCCACAAATGAAGGGACAGAATTATAACAAAAGAAAATATTCCACCCCCACCCCCACTCAGTCTCCTTGATAAAATAGTTGGTGGATAACTGTACATTGCTTATGTGTGCTTTCATGTGCAATGTACTGCAGCTCCTTCACCTTTTCAGATAATGGCATAAAACTGAGATACAAAAATTAATATTTATGTACTGATTTGATTACTAGACTCAAACCTATAATTTTGATCAATTAGTTCCAAGCTTAAAGGCACCCTGTTAAATGGACAAGATCGGTTAAACAGTGACAGATAAAATAACAGGGAAGATTAAACTTTGTGTAACGCGGCTTTAAAACATTAAAGCCTCCTTAATTGATTTGGCGATCGTTAACTAGGGAATGACCTCCCACGGTGTTATTGCCCAGTGTGGATGGATAGATGGAACATTAACAGATAGCTGAGCAAGGCTATTGAAAGAAATAAACAACTACGAGCCCCCTTTACCAATAAATAAAAATAAATTTAATCAATTAATGCATAACCAAAATTTCACTTTTCAATCCAACAGATTTACTAAAATAGATGTATTCAGTTAACACATAACCAAAATTTCACTTTTCAATCCAACAGATTTACATTGATAGAATTTAGTCGCAGTGTTCAGTTTACATCATGTTACGAGTTGTGAATTAGGGAGTACAATTCCACGCTTGACAGCATCACCTGGCGTCTCTCTCCTCTTGTCTTGTTTTTCCACGTCTAATGCGTGCGCTTTGGTTCCCTTACTGACCCCTGATTATTCCAACCTCTCTTAGATGTGGATTTCCCTCTGACTCATCGGGTTTTCCTTTTTTTTTCCTTCGTTCTTGAGGGTATAAAACTGTTTCCTTAATGCTGTTTCTTTCCACACAAACCATGCGTCCTAGCACTATAGCCTGTCTTCCTTTTTAAGACCGCTATCTGGCCTTTCTATGAGGGAAAACACTATTCTCAAGTTTCCCAAGGAGTTGGACCTTGTCTCCCAAAGTGTACGCCTTAATTTTTACTGACCAATCGGAAGTAACTGTTCCTAAAATTCTCCCCAAATAATCATGTCTTTCATCAGATTTCACCAGCCTAAAATATGCTGCAATTAGCTTTCCTTTGAAGATCAATTATTTGACATAAAGTCCCCTTCCAACCGATACGGTCGGTAATTCTATGTACTCTGTGTCACTGTACTGTTACGATGACTCCGTCAGTTCTACTGAAGCTTAAATGTAGACCCTTTTATGTTTCAGAGATGAAATAAGTGAAATATCAGTGAACTTTCTCAAGACCTTTCTGGCTTGACTATGATAACTTCAAAGCACAATTTATTCAACCTTAAGTTTCAGTAAGTCTTCAAAATTTACCACATTACACTTTGCTATTAGCTGTTATTTATTGAGAAATTTTCATATCTAAATGCATAATGATTAGAAAATTACAATAGCTCGAAATAAAACTAGAATTTAATGATATTAACAGCAAGCATGTTTTCATTTTTTATGATAAAATAATTCAATCATAATTTTTTTAATATAACTGTTGTATTTGTGACAAATTAATTTTAAATACTGTTGATATAAAATTTGTATGATTCTTTAATCCCATGTTTGTCACTGTCACATATGGCAACATGGTGGCCAAATGGGATGTTGTGAAAGCTTTTCGAGCCCAGTCATCTTTTAGAAGATTGGGGGAATTCGAAGAAAAACAAGAAGTGATTTTTTTAGCTAGTTCCCTTAATATGTTAATGTGTCCAGTCCTTTGTAGGACTGCAAATCATCCTAAGATATTCAGGAGAGGACTTGGTTTTCTGTTGAATTTTATGCAGTTTCTGTAGTCTCCTAAATATTTTCTGGCTTGTTGAGCAAGTTTATTTTATGTTTATTTGACCTTGACTGGCTCTCTTTCTCAGAAACATCTTGCCTAGGTGTTGGCATCTCACTGGGGAGTATTTATATGTATGATATCAAATAGTGTAGCTTCAGTGTCAACACTTCCTATATTTATCAACAGGCACTCTAATGTCAGCAGTCTTTCACAGGGTGTCAGCTATAGCATAAGCTTAATCATCCCACTTTTGTTAGTTTTTAGATTACAACTATTAAATGTCCATTAACATACACTTATCAAATTCATCTACATTTTAGGTAACAGTTTTGAGGGTTGGGTGGGGCTGCTATTTTCTTTTGATCTGAGACATTGTTTTTAAATCTCAAGATAATAATTTTTTCAGATAATGTAATGGATATAATGTGCTGTTATTTTGCTATTAATCAGCACAAGATTATTGTTCCAGCTATTAACTGACAATTTTTTTATTTAAAAAATTGTCAGGCCCCTGCCCAAGAAAATGTAAATTGTTGGCCCCTAAGATAATTACAGTTTAATTACATCCTTTACCTCAGAAAATAAATATCAGCAACACCAACATTAAATTCACAGAGTCAGTATGAAACCTAGGTGTTACTCTCGACAGTACTCTCTCATTGCACCAACATGACATGAACATATGCAAGGCTGCATATCTTGAGCTGAGATGCATCAGCTCCATTCGCAAGTATCTTTCAGTTGATGCCACTAAAACACTTGTGGGGGGCCCTGAGTGGCCGAGTGGTCTAAAGCGCCCTTCGTTACGGATCACTGCCATCTCACCTCTGTCTGCGTGGGTTTGAGTCTAGGATTCGGCGAATGTGGATATGTGAGAAAGCTTGCCAGTAGCTTCTCGTGGGTTGGTGGTTCTTTCCGGGGTTTTCCCGGTTTCTTCCTCCACCATTAATACTGGCTGCCATGTATAGCCTATCGTGTGCTGAAAAATGGCGTTAAGCCCCACAACAACAACAACAACAACAAAACACTTGTGTGTTCCTTAGTACTTTCAAGGCTGGACTATTGTAACTCAATTCTGTCTGGTTCGTCTCAATATCTACTCCAGAAACTTCAAAAAGTTCAAAACGCAGCTTCTCGAATCATCCTTAGAGTACCACGATCAGAGCATGCCTCCCCTCTGCTCTGTACCCTACACTGGCTCTCCATTTGATCCAGAATTAAACACAAAATTTGTTCTCTATGCTATGTTTCACTGATGGGCTCCAGTCCAACATACCTATCTAACCTCAGCCATGTGTACACACCAGCAAGATACTTACACTCCTCTTCTGACACTCGTATTCTTATTATTCCCACTATGAAAATGAAATCATATGGACAACATTCTTTTGCATACTAGGAACCAGCAACATGGAACGAATTGCCCACTGAACTTAGACACAAAGACACAGTGATCTCATTCAAGAGCACTCTTAAAACTCACCTATTTCAACTGCAAGAACAGACTTAAAAACCTAATAATATTTCCTTACCTTAAATATTTACAGCATGTTTTCTGTTTTCTAATTTCATGGTATTTGTTTGTACTTTTGTGATCATATCATTATACATTTTTTAAGTGTTGTCAAATGTAAAGCGCTTAGAGCTTCTAAAGATTAGGCGCTGTACAAAGTCCTCATTATTATTATTATTATTACCCAACTCTAGTAATTTCTAATGACCATTTGTCATTTTTAATGGGCAGTTTTCCAAAACTGAATGCACCAATGTGGCCCATGGACCCTGTCTTTCCTACAGACAGACAGACAGAGTTGGAGCTAGCTGGACTGCAGTAATGGTACATAATCAACTAACAGGTCTAGAAAACTCCTGTTCAGCATTCTGGAACATGTAAGAAATTAAATCTTTAAGATGTTATGAATTTTCAACAAAATATGAAGGAAAAATTTAGGTTGAAAAGAAAACAGTTACTGTAAAAAAATATATATATATATATATATATATATATATATATATATATATATATATATATATATATATACAACCAGACATTTAACACTTCTGTTCACCTAAGAATACCTTTATTTCCAACAGAACAGAGAGTATTGGTTAGTTCATAGATACAGGACACACCATAATAATTGTATGGAAAAATGGGAACCAGCCTGGAAATGGGTGAACATTTAATAGAGTATATATGGGTTTGGGTGGCCAGGATTGGTTAATAATGTAATTTATGTTTTTAGGAAAAAGAATCTTTTGAGAGCTTATCCTAGTTGTAAAGTTAAAAAAATAGAGACATTGTTTTATTGATGGAATTTCAGTCCTTTAACAATCTTGAGTTTGGAACACTTACTACTAAAATTAGCACCTGACTCTTTGGTGTGGAATTGAAAGCACATGTTTCAAACACATGCAGGTCCAGAAAATGCTGTGGCTCATATTCTTTTCTCTACACAGAAGCTAACATCCAGGTTTCATCTATACTGATAAATATAGGTTTGATCATGAGCATTCAGAAATGTTAAGTTACTGAATTTTTAATATCATGTGTTTGCATAGGTTTACTATGGGAACAGAATTAGTACCACGAGTCCTACAGCAGCTGTGAACAAATTCTGCTTTGTCACTGAAGACTAATAAACTTTAACAGGGCACAACCAAGTGTAAAATGAAATGTACTTGAGGGCCATTCAATATATAGGATGCTATGCAAAGATCTGCATGTAGACAAAATAGAACAGTATTAGATTGTGGATAATTACATTTTACACACAGTCTTTACATGAACATTGGTAGAGATTATCCCAAATGTTTGCTTTAAAAAATTAGCTGCATAATAACCCCATCAAGGTCGGCTCAGCCTGACTCCAGTCTACTCCCCACTAGACAAGAACCAGTCACTAATGATTAATACTTAATAGGGTGCCAGCATCAGAAGATGCAATTCAACTTGGTATTAAACTGTGTCAGTTAGAACTCCTAACATTCATTAAGCATAATACAGGTAAACCACCAGTTTTCAGGCACCCTTGGTCCCAAAGCATTGCTGGATTAACAGTTTTGCTGGACCAACCGAGGTCACGTAATAATAATTCAACAGTACAGCTATAAATTAAACTGGTTTATTAGTAACTGTACTTGCAAAGAATGTTGCTGTCTGTTATATAGTTGGTATCTTCACCATGGATTTCTGATGCTGCAGGTGGGACATCCAGGGTACTTGAAGCCACAGGATTTTCAGATGTACTGCTCTGATACACATTCTTCTTGGCTATCTGTTTAAATATTTCACCCTAGTGAAGTTGTTTCATGTGTTATCTTTCCAGAGGTCTCAGAAATGCTTAATTACGCATATTTCGACGCAAATTTTTTATCTGGAACGCAGAAAATCACCCACGCAGGAGTCCTCTGTACGCACTTTTTTGTTGTAAACAGGAAACTTTCACGACACAATAAATATGTTCTAATCACTATGAAAAATTAAACAGTACTTTTATTTAAGTGAAGGACCAAACAAATACCTGTTTGTTATTGTTGCGGCAACATCGAATAACTGTAGAACATTGAGACAGAGTTTTTAACGTTTGCCAAGTATATATCTCTCCTTCAAAGGTAATCAGTTTTAAGTTGCAGCAAAACTATTTTGTCTGGTACATTTGTAAAAAAAAATTTCTTTGTCTGGTCGACCATAGTCATTTCCCATTGCCGCCTTCAGAGGTCGATTGTAGCTAGTCAGTTGCATGGCTATTTTCATTATATTACAGTATATAGTACCAAGGCCAGACATCAGCATAAGCAGATTATGATATAACAATGCACTGTTAGGGTGGTTTGTCAATATGAAACATTGATTTGGTTATGTAACAATAGAGTCCAGTGCATTTTTATATTCACGTTGGTGGCTTCCTGTCATGGTGCCTTTGAATTTCTGCACTCCAAACTCAAGACTGTATATACAGTTTTTATCAGCCAAAAATGTTGTTGCCAAAATTATTGCCAGATGGTATATTTTGTCGCTAACAAGGGAAAAAAATTGCAATTTGTGACATTGGCAAAGCCCAGCGCAATCCCAGTTATTGTGTTCATTTCTGATTGAAGCCTTATAAATATTGCATGCAACCTCAAAATCAAGACACATTGAGACCTGGACAAAATGCCATCTGCAAATTTGGGTAAGTATTTTGGGGTTAAACGGAAAACTGATGAAAATTTTAATGAGATTCAGAACTGTGCTAAAGTTGCTAGAACTGATAGTTCAGATGAAACAGTGGCCAAGTGTAAAAAAAAGTGCATGATGCCTGGCTTAGCGTTTGGAATAAAAACTTTCCTTGGATTGACAAAATTCATTCTGATGGACAAACAAGAGCTGTATGCCAGTGGTGTAAAGAATGTGGACATTAAACTCAATGGCAACTACTGGTTCTTCTGATCTGCAAAGTTCCACATTTTCTAGGCATGAGAAATCTAGAGACCACCTACTTGCTTGAACTGCACACTAACAGAAGCCTGTACAACTCTGCTTCAAGAGTACAGAGATGTATTTGCAGACTTTGCAGTCCTAGTTGTAATTGTGTTGGTGTCACCAGTGACATCTGTGGCATGTCAGAGAGGCTTCGGTGTGCATAATAAAATCATGACAAAGGGAAGGTCCAGAATAAAACATGCGACCTTAACACAATTGATGTGAGGCAAAGAAGAGGGACCTAGTGTGGAGGAATACGATCCAAAGCCAATCATTAGAAACCATTCTTACATAATCACGGTGGTAATTCAGCCATTTTTATTAGCATGGTATGTTACAGGGTAAATTTTAACACCTTTCAAAGCCCTAGGGCATTAACTTGTTCCTATCGCCAGTGGTTTACATCTGTGTGCCTGCTGCGTTTGAGCATTCTAAGATGGTAACTCTGTCCTTAGACTGTGTGAATCCTGTGAGCCCTTCTTTGTCCTTCGTTGTTAGCGTCCTTCTAGGTGTGCATCGCCAATATACTGCAGTTTCAGCTGCATTATACACACGCTTAGGACTGAGGTGCTTATCAAATACAAGCTTATTAAATTTGTCCACAAACTCGGCAGCTCCTTCATAGTCTGCGGACCATTTTTCTTCACACACTTTATACATGGAAATTCCATGACGCTTCTTGAAACTTTGAAGCCATCCTTCATTATAGTCACACTAATGTTCTAAAATAAGTTCTTTATGAAACAGATGAGCCTGGTCCATTACCATCCTGCCCAACAAGTCCACTCTGTCACACCAATGTTGTCGAATTATTCCATCATCACTCGGTCATAGTAGGTACTCTTACCAACTTTCATAGTTTTTCTAATGTTCATTCACTTCTTGGAATCACTGTCTGAATAGAATTTCAATATTTTGTCCCTCTGCTTATTATATAGTGTAAACAGTTGATCAACCAATACCATATCAGTCCTGATGTCATTGACATGTAGGTTGCGAGATTTGTATAGTCATGTGACTTGGAATATAAATAGCGTGATCCAGGTCAAATTTCAGCAACAATGTACTTTCGTCTTGTCTGCCAGCGGATTAAAGACAAGATGAATGCTATGCTCGCGATTTTTGAGAAAATAAATCATATTCCTATCGATTGCATGCAGGTATATCTCGATGAAAAGTCGAAGTTTGCTAGGCTGGCTAGAAAGCGGCTACCCAATGCCGACACCAAATGGTGTCGGCGAACTCCAACTTTTCGATAGGCAGTGGACTCTGACCCTACACCTCAACATAAATGTCCAAATATCAAAAATGGGGTGGCAAGGGTCAGAGGAAACTCGGACTAATACCATGTGTGTTACACAGTTTTCGCATAGAAACACCACAGTCCAGTTTTTTTCAACAGTTCTGCTTTATCTTGTATCGATATTGACTGGTATTTATGCTTGACACTTGCATCTTTCTTAGTAACCATTGCTAGGGTTAAATGTAAGTAAAATAAGCTAAGAATTGCACAAAATACAAATATCACCACCAACATTTGCAGTGTAAATAATCTGGGTGTGCACCCAGTAAACTAATTTGGCGGTGTCACGAATTTAAAGTGTCCTGTTGTGATTTGGTCTGGACTAAAAGAGGTGCTGGATCATCCGTTGCCGGAAAATCAGTGGTTTGCCTGTACAGGAGCAGCATTTATGCATTGTCCATCAGATATATTTAGTCCATGTTTAATGCCATTTATCAGTAAATTCTGTGTAAACCATTGAAATTTATTTCTGAGAAAGAAATTTACAGTTCGCAAAAACTTAAAAGGCCAGATCTTTCAATCAAAACTGATAGAAAGTATTTTAACCGGCTAATTCAAATGATGTTTTTGAAACGCAAATAGTTGTCGTCAGGTGCAGTTTATACAGGCTGGCTGACCAAGGAGCTAGTCCTGTTTTACACTCATGTATAAGCTGTCAGTCAGTAGTGAATTTAATTTTTCCATGGTGCACAAAACAGATTAAAAGCATTGAGTGTTTAAAGTCAGTCATGATTTAATTTTATGAGCAGGGTAGAGTAATTTGGTGTCGAACATAAATTTGAGAGAGGACATCATATATATTTTGAAATTTTGTTGAATATTGTGCACATAAAAACAATCATGCATGGTATTTGTTCAAAAAACAATTTTAAAAGATGAACCTGCGAAAAGAGGACACCTGTGTACGAAGGTTGAAGCCCAAAGCAGTGTTGCTCCAGGATGAGTGATTATACATATCTCTCCTAAAAAAAGACTGTGCTCAACAATCGTGCATTCAGTTTGCCGTGAGCTTAATGAAACCTGTAATATTTATTATTAGTTATATTAGTAACAACACTCAGTCCTTATAATGAATGCGACTTTGCAATTGAGCGTTGAGATAGATGGTGGTATTCTAGTTATTAAAAATTGTGTTTTACCAACAGCACTTGGTATGGTAATATCTCTGTTTCTAAATTCAGTTCTAATGAGTATGATGTGTTGTTGTCATAACCTGTTTGTTTATTATGGAAAATGCTCCAGTTTCCACAGTATGATTTATCCATGCATTGAAAGTACGTTTTGTTAAAAATCAATAAATGGTAAGGAGGATAGTTTTGAAGTAAAATGTTTCAGGGTGAATTGCCTCTTTGCCTTTGGACTTCTGAATTGGAACTGGGCTACCAGATTCTTTTTCAGAATGCCTGCTGGTCTTGCGCCTGACTTTGAAATTTGTCCATTTGTGTAGAGCAGGTGTCTGAAACACGCGGCCCTTGGGCTGCATATGGCTCGCCAAGCCGTATCCTGTGGCCTGCAGAATGATTTTTACAAGTCTTTAATTTGACTTGGCTGGAACCTCCTGCATCTGAGTTGGATGTTCTGACCACTTAGGCCACCAGAGTGGTCTGTGTCAAATGTAAATAAATCAACAGTAAAAAGAACTCTTCATTTGAATAGACATCATTGTGTAATCTACATTCATCCCATATTCAGTGAAAGGAACTATCCACCAGCAAAACGAGATGTTTATGATGGATTCCCTGCAAAAGATAGTCAGGCCATTTGTGAGAGATGTCAGAAAGTTTCTCCAATTTTTTATGCTAAATTTAATTTGCACAAGGTGTTTTAACTCATGTGCCAGCCAGTATACTGTGGTCATTACTCAAAGCTAACATGTTCTTGTGTATTTTTTCTGATACAGAGGAATTAAATAGTAACTTGAATCCATTTTACAAAAGCAGAATCTAATGTTATTTACATGGGATTCAGTTAAATACAGTATATACTTCTATCTTTTGAAAATTTTGAAATTGATGACACTGTCTGAGAGTCAAATATACATATTTTGACAGTGATGTTATTGCCATGGTTGAAGCATGTGTATCCAGCTCATTTTGTTATTGCTCAGATTTATTTCGAAAAGTTCATTTTATTCATTTCTGCAATTTTTCACAAAAGACTTTTCAGTATATTTGCAAATCACCTCTCCTAAACACGTCTGTTTACATTTAGTGTGAATGGTTATCATTTTTATTCTGTTAATTGTGAATTCACATGTACAAGACCATGAAACCATTCTAACAAAAGTATCAGTCATTGTAAGTAAAATAAGTATACACATCACAGATAAGGGCTGAATTCATAACCAGGAGCTTCATTGAGATTTTATGCTGACACTGCCGTGTAGATATGTCTTTCATATTTGAGTGGGCAATAGTTGTATTTTTTTTGTGCACAGGGGCAAAAACGCAGCTTATTTTAAGATTTTGAACTCTGGGTGTAGAGCTATCAAATTTTTTAGAGCACCATCTCTTCATAAACTTCTGAAAATGAAAGTCCAGTGCCACTATTTTATGACCCTACCATAACTATAGAGGAGTCACAGAGTATTACTAATGTAAATCAGGCCAGACACAAATTTGCATATTGTATAAATGATATAACGGTCAAATTTTCTTAACAAAGTATTTAAAAAAAATATGTTAATCAGCAGTAAATTGAACTTTAACTTTTCAGAAAAATCTAAATTATGGAAAAAAATAGGAATAAAATTTAAATTTGGGTAATGACTAATGCTGAATATGAGCCTGATCTGGAACAGAGGATTCAATAGTGCTATGGTTTTCATGTACAGTAGATCATCATGCATGTCAGTAATTTTCAGGGCAATATTTGATACTACATGAAAATTGTAGCACCGACCTAATATAGAAGTATTGGCAATTTATTTCAATCAAAAATTTGTATGAAGCAGCATGGGATAATTGCAACAATAAAATTTTGGAGCCTCCATCCCCAACAACTTTATTAAAAAATACTTTATTTTTCCAAATAATAAAGTTTGTACAGATGGAATAAGTTTTGGTTTGAAATTAAATAATCCTAACCTAGATAATAACTGTGCCAAGTAAATAATTTTGAAGACCAGGAGTAGGGTAGGGGTACGATTTTTAATGGAATGGAGTCAGGCTATAGAATAATGAACACTGTTTAAAACTATATTCCATTTCAGTAATCAAAAAGCATGAAATAGAATGTCATAAAGAACATTAGTTATTCACAATAAAAGTAAAGTTGTCAAAGTCATTTGGCGTTTAATGCTAGACCAAGCACACCATGGCAGATGAATCTTGGGCCATGTGTTGTCCTAAGGAAGGGAATGGATGTGGATGCATTCCCTCCCATCTGCTGGGGTGGTCATTCACCCTTGGTTTCGGACCAGTTTCGTTAATATTGTAACTTGTGAGAAGGAATATTTCTGGTTGATTCATTTATTCAGCTGATCACTTTGCCTTCTCAGTGCGGGGTGTATGTACCCATTGTCACCAGTGAAGCTGGTATTTGCTGCAAGTTAAGTCATGTGACAGTCATAATGTCCTGACCTATTGTTGTGGCATCCGGGGTTTCAAACTAAACTATTGTCTTGCAGCCAAGTTTCAGCTAAATGATGGATATTATTAATCATGGTAGATCTAGGGGCAAGGACATTACTCGATTACAGCCAGGGTCATTTATCATGGGGCAAGGACTTTACTCTAATTACAGAAAGGGTCATTTATCATGGTGCATCTCAGGGCTAGGGCAATAATAATAATAATACTAATACTAATAATAATAATAATGACTTTATTTAAAGAAGAATTTCATTTGATGACCATACTAATCTTCCATGAGGCATTCCATCTACAATTTGTATAACTTGTACAATGTTTGTAGGTTGTGTTGACTTCAGACAACACAGCTATTAAATAATAGATAATTAATCTACTAATAGTATAAAATATGTACAGGTCATTACAGACAAGTACATACAGTTTTTTTGTAAAGATTAGTGAATCTGTCATGGACATTACAGGTGAGTGTATGAAAGAACATTAAGAGTACTGTAACTGCATTGTACAGAGTCATACAGATGACTGTTTCTGTAGATGTTGACCAAGATGCTTCTTAATTGGAGTAAAGTCCTTGCACCAACAAGCACCATGATAAATGATCCTGATTGTAATTAAAGTCCTTGCTATGCACCATGATAAATGACCCTGGCTGCAAATTCCTTGCCTGGAGATGCACAGTGATAAATTTCCAAGGCTGTAATTAGAGTTAAGTCCTTGCCCAGAGAAGCACTGTGATAAATGATCCAGTGGTTGAATTTAAACTGGCACCCATTTGGTGAAAAGTCCGGCTAGCTAACCACTGAACCACTGTGTTTTCTGTCTCCATTAGATGCCTCTTGTAACATGGAGGATAGTGCATTGGTCCTATTCTACATCCACAAGCCAATAGGTTGTGCAGATGAGGGGTGGGGGCCAAAAATCCTGAAGCATGGATCAGCAAACATTCAAGATAATATGATTTTATGTTATAGTAGACTGTCCCTTAGACATGGATTTAGATGCCTTGTTTTAGGGTAGCATGTGCTGTCCTCGATGCCAGATGAGTTCTGATCCTTGATAACATTTCAACATCAGTGATTTTCTGTAACACATATAAAGCAAATATTTGTTATATGCCTTTTGTTATGTTAACAGTTGTGCATAATCCCTTTAATGTATTTTTTGTTCATTGCATTTCAGTTTCATATTAATTTTTCAGTTTCTGAGCATAGTAATCACCATATATATTGAAGGACCACAAGTGAGATTAGTTTTGCAAACTAATTGAGTTACTCTCAGTAAATAAAGACTTTATTATTATTATTATTATTATTATTATTATTATCTATATTGTACTTTTCAGCCTTTGATTATCTCTTTCTTGCAACCCTTTGCAATTTAAGTTTGGATTCATTTCCATTGCTGCATATGTACCTCTTTATCACTTGTTTTATTTTTTAATTCCATTTTATTCTGCCTCATTGACCATTTATGTGCTACCTTGGCCCCCAAATCATACACCTGTACTGATTTGCGGAGTAGGTTACTGATTTCAGGGTCTTTCTACTACATACAGATTTTTTTGTTTTCTTACCATTTGTAAAAATGAGTGCAGGTAAAATTTTCTTAACTGAATTATGTTTGTGATATGTTTGTGCTAGCTCATGCAGTGAGCAGAAGATCTTGCATGTGGTACCATCTAGCATTTAGATGGTTTGTCAGTCCCATTGCATCATTGTAAAATTAAATTTGTAATGTTAGGGGAGACTTTTCACGTCACAATCGTGTCCAATCATTGAGAAGACTCCTTGGTGTGTCTTTGGCATGTTTTGTGTGCAGGGAACAAATTTCTGGCATCTCAGTCTGCCTACCTTTTTGTGTCTCCTGAATTTTGGCCAGTATGAAATTAAATATACATATAGAATACAAAAGAACTTGTTTAATGTTACAGATGATAATGTCAAAATTAACCCTGCTAAAAGCATGCATCATTAAAATGCAATCCAACTTGCTGTTGTTACATTGCAATGCAAGGAAAATACAGATGAGTCATAGTGGGTATGAGATTTTAGTTACATATGAAACTGAATCCAGATGGCATTTGTTGCTGTCGAGACAAGTTTCCTATACAATGAATGCATATTTAGAGATAGGAACATTGAATTATATTATGTATCATGATTAATATTGGTTAACATGTCATGCAGTAAATAGCTGTAAAAGGTGAACGTGTTTGCTAGTTGAATTGGTGTGGTAAATGATACAAGAAAAACAAAGATTGCCAGGACCTATCCTAGTTTTCATCAAAATCATATATTAAATGAGTTCAAAGATGGGCACAACGTAATTTGATTGTAAGGCAAATTAAAATATGTGTGTTTCCAGTCAGCCAACTGTCCCTGTTTTTCATTGCCGACTCCAGCACTTTTTTTTACACAGGGTTTAAAAAAACAAAATTAATTTTAAAAATTTTTAAAACATTAAATTTATGAAATTGATTGGTGATTGGTGCATCTAATTGAGCTGGTTTTGCCCAGTACTCAAAGTGCTTAGTAGATTATATATCCCAATCATTATAATATATAATGTTTTATAAAACAACCCCACACCCCCTCCCCCAAACCCTACGTACCTACCCTAATTTTAAAGCTAGTTCAATAAGACACACACATATGGGGGGGGGGGGGGAATAATAAATGAGGATAAAACAAAATGCTTGATATTTGGGACCTCACAAAAACCAAACAAATTAGGGAATCCAACACTATTTCATATAATAAATACTCATGAGAGAATAATAATTTACAACAGGATGACCTTATTGACAAATGCAAAATGCCCTACTCAGCAGAATCAAGAAATATATTACCTACAGAAATGTATATATTACAATGCATATATTCTTCCAGTTCTGGATTATTGTTCAACTGGATGTTGAAACTGTGCCAAATCTTAGCTTGATAGGATTTATAAACTCAAATTGTCTGCATGTGTACTTTTAGATGCAGCTATTGATTATTCATTGCAAGCATTGTTTACAGAATTAAAATGGGTTATAGAATATGAAGAAATTGATTTTCACAAGGCAGTTTGTATATATAAATGTCTACATGGAGCTGTACCAGAGTATCTTCAGGATTTATTCAGGCCTAATATTCAACACACTGCCAGTTAAGATGACAACATTACATGGAAACCTTCATCCACCAAAACCAAGAACAGAGCTTCCAATACTCTGGTACAGTTCTGTGGAACAAGCCTCCACTGCTTGTACAATCTGCAGAAAATATTACAGTATTGAAGAAGAGATATCATGAGCATCCACATGTTACTATTAGATTAGGCAAAAAAAGTTTCTGGTTATCTGACCATCCTGTTTCTCATTGCTCACCCTAGCTAACACTCTTTTCCCCAAGTTAACCCCCCTCCTCCATTACATTAAATATATTTAATGTTTTTAAAAAAACCCTGCCTACCCTAAGTTTAAAAACCAGTGCAATAGGAAACACATTTTCTTTTTGCCTTGTAATTAATTTTAGTATTATAATACTAAAAATATGTTTAACTAGTCATTAGTGTTGACTATTTTATGATGTACATTGTAATGCTTCTTTAGAGTATTTCAAGGGAAAAGTCTTTGACTAAATGAGTCACCTTCTATAAATAACTTTGACTAAATGAGTCACCCTTTATAATAAAGCATTATTGTTATTAAATTTCTTCAAATTTGTTCAAGAATCAGTTAAAGTGAGCAAATTCTCACCTACCACATTTTTGTCAAATTGCACATTGCCATACATTTAGCTTTACCACAGAAGCCCTTATTTAAACAAATATGTCATTTTAAACATTTAAATATTAAACAAATTATCTGTAGTTATCTTTATTCCAGCAGGTTTTAGCATGATTTAGTTATTATAGTTTGAGCAGTTTTATATGTTTGCTACTGTAGGCCAAATTACATTTGTACCTGTTGATTGTACTATTCAGTTTTCACTTCCCTGTGATTGGTGTGAACAGGTAGATAATAACGGCATATCTTTCACTTACCAGTAGTTTGTCAATAATACCTTGTATACACCTGTGTGCTCAGTATATTACCTCGACTGTCACTGCCATACCTGTATCTGTATGTATGAACAGTAGATGAATCAGCAGATTTTTATTTATGTTCCAATCAGCAGAAGGATTTTAAAAGTAGCTACACTGTACCCCTATAGATTTCAATCTTCCTTTTATGCCTCTTTTTTTTTAAAACTTGTTCAAAGTGGTTGGGCATTGTGTGTGGACAGTGAAAATAATCTCAATCTATGGTTAAGCTAGATGGCACCAGAGTAGTATCATTGTAATTAAATGCCAGACAGTGATCAGCGAAGGTAGATGTAGACTGCCTGTTGATAAATATTTTAAGGGTTTCATGAAGACTCTTACTGTTTTACTGGTAAGACAAATTTAGAAATGATTGTTGTTTTTTTTAAAAAGAAGTCATTCATGCATTAAACATGCTGTCATGATTCTTCCACTTCTCTTGTGATACACATGGTCATAAAGGTCATGGGAATTTTTTTCCATTTTTGGAGTTTGGTGATGTAGTAATGTTACATGGATGGGGATTTTTTTTCTTTCTGGAAATTGAGATTTCTTAGCAGTGCCATCCCCTTGCTGTCATGGCAGATACAGTCTCACAAATACAGTAGTAATTTTTTTTTTTTTTTTTTTTTAAATAACCTTGGAAACCGTGGTTATTCAGAAATAAGTTGCTGAGAAATTTAAATTGTGGAACTAGTGGTCCAGGTGTGTCTGTGAATTTGGTACACATGTTGAACTAATGGTCTGTGTGTCTTTTACTATTCACAGTTCTTCAGTGTCAATATTTTTCATGTTTTTATCTGTTTTCTATCCAACTATCCATCCAAGTCATAAACTATGCACATTTTAATTTCCAGGGAAAAACCATTTAAAATATCCATAGGGGCATGGATGGCCAAGTGGTCTAAGGTGCTTGCCTTTATTGATCTCTTATGTCTCACCACTGTTCATATGGGTTTGAGTCTTAGCTCGGCTAACGTGGGTATGTGAGAAAGCTTACCAGTAGCTTCCTGTGGTTTGTTCTTCCTTGGGTTTTCCTGTGTTCTTCCTCCACCGTATATACTGGCTGGCATGTATAGCCTGTCATGTGCTGAAACATTGGGCCTGTCCATCCATCCTTCCATTCATATGACCCACTTTTGTTTCTACACACTAACACCCTTAATTATTATGGTATTTCAACTAAATTTGGTTTGCAGCTGGATATGAATGAAATCTTGGCCGAATTCAATTATCACATTGTTTAACAGAGGTATAGCCCATGATCTTAAAACCAAACTATTTTCATTTCTGCAATGTAATTTCATTTAGTGTATTCACACTTTTTGGCTGATGTCGTGACGCTGAAAAAGATGTCGTAAATTTAGAAATCATTAATAATCTCTTGAGATTCTGTTTTAAGAGGACAAATGTTAAATTATTGCACATTTACTTTCCTTATTAAAAATGATTTATGACTTTTAACTGAGATTTGGATTTCTGACATAACATATATATTTGTAAGATGAGTCTTACTGCAAACTGCACAGTTCCAGATCTGCCATCACATAATGTACCTGCAGATCTGGGTCTATGCAGTTTGTTTAATCAGTAGAACAGACTTTTTCTTTTGTATTAAATGAGTAAACAGACCAAAGTGATTTTTATAAAATAAAATGATGGACTAATACAGACATGCCCTATAGAATAAAGTTGCACAAGTGATATTATTGTGGAGTGTTCATGTGGTAGGAAAACATCTTTGGTTTTGATGACTCTTCAGGTCAACATGTATGGAATTCCCAATTTATACATCTTTTATATTTCATGGACACATAAAATAAGCATTACAGGTTGATTTTTCAAACCCATAGAAGCACATGTCTGCTGGTGGAAATTCAGGTCAAGGAGAAACGGTGGAAACTAGTGTTATATGTACGCTTGTACAAAAATAACAAGAGAAAAGAGTGAAGCCAACAAGCTTTGTAAATTTTAACAAAATAATACATTTCCCTAGAAAACAATGTAAAAATTGGAAATAGGACTTACGGTTTGTGAATATAATCCAAAATTTAATCCTAAGATTGAAAAATATAAGTCCTATCACTAAACAGTTCTAATTGAATCCGGGTTCGAATCTCGATGAAATTCCAATATGGAGCAATGACGTCAGATGATGTCTGTACTGATGGCAACAGATCCTCGACTGAATGACAGTTTATGTTTCCGTATAGAATTCCAGAATAAATTTCCACTGAATTTCTTTATCCCAGAACTTTTTATAAAAAAGTACACTTGTTTAGTTTTCTAGAGAATAAATTATTAAATTCCAAAGAACAGATGAACTTCAAAAACAATCTGGCATCAACAATAAAAACCTCTTGAGCCCTCAAGGTTTAAAATACAACTGACTAAATCTACTGGGGAGCATCTGTTTAAAGCCGCGATTTTAGATCACATGGTAGCTCACTTGATAAGCTACGTGATTTACTAATTTGAACAGCGCAATAAAAAAAATGCCATTTATCACATATGCAAGAATAGCCCTATCTAAGAATCAAATTCTCACACTGAAATAAATTTAAAAATAAAACATTGTTTATTCAGACTAACACATAGGCTGAAATAACCTTGGCAATAGCCAGTCGTTTTCGCGTAGTGTTTACAAAATCTATGAACCAAAGTGAGCTAAAAATAGTGCTAATGTAATACCTTTTACATTCTATACAAACTGAATTTACTGAAAAAAATATCAAATCCTGTGAAAATAATCATTACAATAAAATGTAATGAAACAAAATTAAAATAAAAAAGAATTTTAAAACTAACACACAGGCAATTTAATTACATATATGTAACACTTTCCCCCATAAAGAAAAAAGAAAGATTTATATAATAAAGCTTTCTTTTTACCATATGTAAATTATACATGAGGTAAAATAAAATTACATAAGAAAATTCTTATGAATTATATAAAGTGTACATGAAATAATATTTCTATACATGGGAAAGTGCGTCTGCAATCAAATTGTGTTTTCCTTTGATGTGCTGACATTAAGATTATATTCTTGCAAAAACAAACTCCACCTTAATAATCTTTGATTTTTATTTTTCATCTTGTTGATGAAAGTAAGGGGATTGTGATCACTAAACACAACAACTGGAGAAGGAGCTGAGCTAATGTAAACTTCAAAATGCTGTAATGCTAATATTAAAGCCAATCATTCTTTCTCGATGTTGAGTAATTTCTTTGGTGCTTATTTAATTTCTTAGAGAAATAGCACACTGGGTGATGAACACCATTTCTATCTTCTTGAATCAATATTGCTCCAACCCCAACATCACTTGCATCCACAGATAATTTAAAAGACTGATGGAAATTTGGTGCTGTGAGAACTGGCGCACTTTTGAGTATGGCTTTTAATCTATCAAAAGCCTCCTGACACGTTTCAGTCCAAAGAAACTTGTTTTCTTTACTTAACAAGTTTGTCAGAGGTTCAGCAATATTAGAAAAATTGGAACAAAACTTTCGATAGTATCCGGCCATGCCCAAAAATCGCATCAGTTGCTTTTTACTGACAGGCACAGGGAAATCAGAGACAGCCTTGACCTTAGCATCTATAGGTTTAACTTGACCATGTCCCACAATATGTCCTTGAAAAGTTACACAAGCACGGCAGAATTCACTTTTAGATAAATTGATTGTCAAATTTGCATCAGTGAGTCTGTCAAAGAATTTCCAAAGTGTAGCTAGATGTTCTTTCCAGGTGTCATTGTAGATGATGACATCATTGATGTAAGCATCACAATTATCTAGATCAGAGGTAATCATATTTATCAAGCGTTGAAAAGTACTTGGTGGACCCTTCATCCCGAATGGCATTACTTTATATTGATAGAGTCCATCTGGAGTCATAAATGCTGAAATTTCTTTTGCTCTTTCCATTAATGGAATTTGCAAAAATCCTTTCAGAAGGTCAAATTAGGTGATGTACATGGCATTACTGATTTTATCAATACAGTCATCGATTCTTGGTAATTGAAATGAATCTGTTCTTGTCACACTGTTCACCTTCCTATAATCAGTGCACATACGGAAAATTTTATCTGGTTTCGGAACAAGTATACATGGTGAACTCCAGTTACTTTTACTGGGCTCTATGAAATCGTTCTTCAGCAAATACTGAATTTCCTTTTTCAAGTATTCCTGTTTGAGAGGGTTCATCCTGTATGGGTGTTGTTTCACATGTTTTGAATCTACAATTTTAGCGTCATGAAAAATTTTGTTTGTCCTCGTAGGAATATCTGGAAACAAGTGCTCATATTTGAATGATAACTGTTTAAGTTCATTCCTTTCTTGTTGTTGCAAATGTATAAGTTTCTGATCCAGATTTTTCATAATTTCCGAATTCTGAAGATTTGTTGCTCCAAGATCAACAGATTCCGATTGAATTTCTTCACTTAAATCCTCAGTTTGTGGGACAGGTACAACTAAATTAATTGCAAAATTTACCTGGCTATCTCTTTTAATATACTAGTGCTCCATTAATTTATTTAGATCAGAGTACTATTATTATAATTTAACTCATTCATTTTCTTCTTACCTTTGTAAGGGCCATAAAATCTAAGTTGAAGAAAATTTTGAAGAATGAGCAAGAGAGAATGAACTCAATTACAAGACTCAAAACTTCTCTCAGTTATAGTTCTGTGAAACCATAATTTCCCTTTTGACTTGAATTGCTGAATACCAAATTCAAGCATAACAAGCTGGAAAATTCCAGATCTAAAATTTGACCCTTGACCAGATTGGACAGATTTGGGAAGGTCAAATTGAGTACAAAAACTTTATCAAAGCTTTTACTATGGTTTTTGTTTTAATATTCCTCAAAGGAATTGGTTCTGGGAATCTTGTTGATGCACACATAATGGTCAACAAGTATTGGTTGCCTGACTTGGTCTTAGGTAAGGGACCAACACAATCTACCATAATTCTGCTAAACGGTTTGTCAAATGCAGGAATAGGTTGCAGATGAGCCTTAGGTATCTTCTGATTGGGTTTTCCTACCATTTGACAAGTATGACAAGATCTACAAAATTTACAAACATCACTTTCAATTTTTGGCCAATAAAAGTGAGTCAAGATCTTGTGATAAGTTTTATTTATCCCTAAATGACCAGCCAGAGGAGTTTCATGGGCCAAACTAAGTATTTCCTGTCTGTAAGATTTTGGAACTACAATCTGATAGTTCACTGACCATTTGTCACTAGCAGGTACCTCGGGAGGTCTCCATTTTCTCATAAGAATTCCATTTTTAATGAAATAACAGACAGGTACTTCAGTGGCTTCAGTTTCACTAATGGCCCTCTGAAACAAACAGGAGATCTCAGGACCTTTTTCCTGTTCGACGACAAGTGATTGTCATTTGTCACCCTGATTAGATAAAAGAGAATGAGTATTTAAAAGAGAATCACTGTGATCAATACCTTTTGATTGATCCAAATTAGGTGTGAAAGTGACCTCATCAAAAGCCTGACCAATACATGTGTCAGCTAAAGGAATATTTTCCTTATCAGAATCATTCTCAAGAGCTTTCTTTGCCATAGCTCTGGTAACTGCACAAGCTGGGTATAAATCAGGGTATTCTCTTTCAATAGGATCAAGTTTCTGATCCAAAGAAGGCTTGTCAGTTACAAGTGGATTAACCACAACCTTGTCTCCTGCTAGGTCGTTGCTTAGTAACAAATGAATGCCCTCAACAGGTAAAGTAGACGCTATACTGACTGTCACAGGTCCTGAAACTAAGTCTGATGACAAATTTACAGAATGGAGAGGAACATTAACAAAGCCGCACTCTACTTCCTGAATGAGAACACTCTCATTAGAAGAAGACTTCTCAGAAAAAGGCAAAGTACCTGATAATAAAAGACTCTGAGAAGCTCCTGTATCCCTTAAAATTTTAATAGGGATAGGATTGGCCAAATCACCCAAGAGTGATATAGAACCCTGAATTTCTTTATCCCAGAACTTTTTATAAAAAAGTACACTTGTTTAGTTTTCTAGAGAATAAATTATTAAATTCCAAAAAACAGATGAACTTCAAAAACAATCTGGCATCAACAATAAAAACCTCTTGAGCCCTCAAGGTTTAAAATACAACTGACTAAATCTACTGGGGAGCGTCTGTTTAAAGCCGCGATTTTAGATCACATGGTAGCTCACTTGATAAGCTACGTGATTTACTAATTTGAACAGCACAATAAAAAAATGCTATTTATCACATATGCATGAATAGTCCTATCTAAGAATCAAATTCTCACACTGAAATAAATTTAAAAATAAAACATTGTTTATTCAGACTAACACGTAGGCTGAAATGATCTTGGCAATAGCCAATCGTTTTCGCGTAGTGTTTACAAAATCTATGAACCAAAGTGAGCTAAAAATAGTGCTAATGTAATACCTTTTACGTTCTATACAAACTGAATTTACTTAAAAAAATATTGAATCCTGTGAAAATAATCATTACAATAAAATGTAATGAAACAAAATTAAAATAAAAAAGAATTTTAAAACTAACACACAGGCAATTTAATTACATATACGTAACACTAGATTAGCTGACAAGGTCCTCTTGCAGTGCTTTGATTGTTCAATTTATGAATTAGCCAGGATATATCTGTAGTACCAATAGTTTCAGTGAAGCTCTTTATACATTGAAAACTCCAAGTTGGCATTGAAAAAAGATTAAAAAAGGAATTATAGGAAGATATATATACTTGATCAGTGCCGTGTTCATTTTACTTTTTTCATTTGCTAATATTTCCTAAAGCCTTGACAAATTTTTATCATATATAGTTTGAACTCCATGAAGCAACAACAATTCATTATAGAACATGCTTGCTTACCCCATGATCTTGGAATCAAGGCCACAGTCATAGACAATTTGCTTTCAGGTTTTTGTTAAAGCTTTTATGACTGTCATAAAATAGAATGTATTATGCCCATCCATCCATCCATCCATCCATCCATATGTACAAATATTCATCAGTTATAAATTTTGTTTCTGCACAATAACTGGAGTTTTCCACCATCTACAGTTACTAGACTTTGTGGATGGCATGCATTTTGGGTAAGGAATAAGCTTATCATTATTGGGGTCATAAATTCAAAGGTCAAGATCAATGTGGCTGAAAGAATAAAAATGATTTCCACACAGTGACACTAATGAATTTTACAGCAGATACTTGGATCACAATTTGGGAATAGTTTGCACTTGTGGTAAGAAAGAAACTTATCTATTTTGGGTCAAAGGTCAAGGTCACTGACTGGAAGAATAGGTTTCTGCACAAAAATGTCAGTTCTCAACCATGGACCATCACCAATATTTTGTGGATGGTTTACACATTGAATAGGAAAGAAGTTTACTGATTGTGGTAGGGTGTGCGGTGGGTAGATCAATAGCCATGGTCACTGACAGAAAGAAGAATAGATTTTGGAAAATAACGTTAGCTCAGGACCATGTACATTAATCAGAGTTTGTGGAGGTTTTTACCTTACGTATATAAGAGGCTCTTTGTGGGTCAAAGTTCAGAGTCATTGTGACTCAAAGAAAAATATTTGTTTTTTTTAGAATAACTTTGTTCTGAAGCGAGTTCCTTGACCAAGCTATGTAGACAGCTTGCACTTTGGATAATAAAGAAAAATATAGATTCTGGTACCTTAAGTAAGAGGGCATGGTCATGATAAATCTAATAAGAAAATAATGGAATCTGTGCATTATGTTCAGGGCCTTCTATTAGATTTAAAGTTGGATGGTGAGTTACCAAAGCAGGCAGTGATGTTTGGGGGACCTCCTCCAATGGGGATATGTTTTTTTTTTTAATAAAGTAGCAAGGTAAATCACTTAGCTCGTGGCTGATAAGGAATGTTTAATTCAAGACTCTGATCAGTGATTCAGGTCGTTGAGACCCATATGTCAATAATATCCATGATGAGCTACTAGTGCCTGCACAGAGGACTATTGAACATCTGCCAGGCACATAGTGTGCCATTCATTCACTGTGGTCTTGCTTCATTTGCTCATATTTCTTAAACCTTTTGATAGATTTTCTTAGACTTGCAATAAATCATTATGAAAATAAGGTTTATTTTGTGAAATATGGATCAAGCACACATAGAAAATTTGCATTTAGGCTTTTGATCAAGATTTGTCATCTGCTTATATTTTTTCTTCATACATAGCATGATTCATTGTGAAGCCAAAACAATTCGTTGCGCAGCATGTTCATTCAACCTTTTGACCTTTGGGTCAGGGTCATACTTTTTACGGCAGATCATGGACTTGACATGCAGGCCCAGACCTTGCTGCAAAAGTAGGTCAGTTGATATAGGATCAAACTTGTAATCCAAGGGTTGTGGGTACAGTACTCACTCAAGCCAGCACAGGTTAGCTGCCTGCCTTTGCGCTTGGGAAAGGCACTTAGCTGTTATTTTCTTGGCATGATGTAGCCAGTTAAATGTTAAACGTGCTGTTAAAACCAACTAGGAGCTTATATATTCATATTTGCAGAAAACAATTCACAGATACTATGCAGTTCAAGTGCCTGTGGGTAGCAGTAGTCTCCTTGACTTTAGAATTAACTCTACTTGTCATCTTAAACAACAAAAAACTTTGTTTTGTCATATCAACCCACGCATGCTCACTCATAGCTCTCATCCTGTTGTTGGATTTAGACTACCTGGTCATGCTGAAGACATTTATGGCACTGGTTCTGGGATTTTATGTATACAGCACAACCTTGAGAAAGATGGGTAAGGTCTCACTAGTTTGTTTAGTAACTTAACAGTGAACATTTTGTTTTGAAATTTATTAAATTTTCTTTTATGTCAGTTGAATAAGTATTACACAGTACATGCTGTGAATCACAAAATTTTCCATGAGCACTAAATTTGTGCAAATTTAGCAAGACAGCTGAACTCATGAAATGCTTTCATGTAGTGTACAATAAAACTTGGGTAGCTCATGTGATGTTAGTCTCAGATGCTCATATTTTGCATTGTTTCTGCTTGGTACTATATAGCCACTATTGTGCTGAGGTTCTGTTAAAAGCAATTTCACACATTCTCAAATACTCATCGTCACTATGTCACTGAAATTAATTTCGCAGTGCTGGTGTCAAGTCTTTTTCTTACCTGTGACCCACAACAGCTCGTATCAGGAGAAAATGCAAAGAAAGAATTTGGGTCACAGCACATAAAATTTTCTTATTTATGCTGCATATGGAGAGAGTGTGTGTAACAGCAGGAATGCCAAAATATTTTGCCTTGCTTACATGGCAGCCATCATGGCTAGGTCTCTCCGTGCAATGAAACCTTTTGTTCTTGTTTAATACATGGACTGATATCATGATTTTCGAAAAATTTTCTGAATATTTGTCATTGCACTTTTTATTTCTTTAAAATAATGTTTCATCATCAACATTTATTGCTATGGTTATGTGTTGTGACCATGACAAAGAATAATAATGCCAAGGTAAACAGTATCAAGCTAACCACTCAGACTTTAATCTCTGATAACGTAATTAGAGACCCCCAAGAAAATGTTTGAATAAAAGAGGATATTTAAGAGAATTGTCATTGTACAAACCTTATGCTAATAAAATTGTAGGAATGGAGGGACCTCTCAGAATCAGACTTCTCATTGTCATCGGGTGTCTTTCTGTGTGTATTAAAAATCCCTCCAATTTTAATGCTAGATATTGCAATCACAATATCTGTTACTAAAAATTGAAGATTGCAGCAGTAAAATCTGACTGTCGATGGGATCACCAAAGGACATGTCAGTAATCACATGGGTCAAAGGGTCAAAGTTTAAATGTTAAATGTCATTGGGGCTTTCATTTGTAGGAAAATATTTTGAGTTTGTTTCTTTTCCACTAACCCCATAAAGTCAGGTATAATCATAAAGATAAGAAAACTTTTTACTTGACTAATTTATATTCCCTGGTGTTTAATATGGGGAGATATAACTATTATGTCCATCTGTCTGTTGGTAGTATACGTCTGTCTGTCTATTAATTAACATTTTTGTATTTGGAGCAATCTGTTAAGATTTACATCTAGACTTGTTACACATCTCAAGCAAGTTGCATAGAGATGCATTTTCATGCTTGGAATTTTCAGCATTCAATACTTTTTGGTTACCATTGGAAACAAAGCACAACCTAAATAGTACATAAATTGACAGTGCTAGGCCATTGGGTATTACATTAAGGAGTCTTTTACATAAGCTGGTAACCAAGGGAATATGTCATCTGGATGAAACTTATCATTAAATAGAACATACACATGTATACATGTGTAGTTAAGGTCATCACAGATAAATCATCAGTGACAGAGATCTGTTGTAAATGTAAACAGATACATTGAGAAAAGAAAGAAAATGGACAAATTTTATGTAATTATAGAGAGCTTGATCATTACCATATAAATATATATATATATATATATATATATATATATATATATATATATATATATATATAACAAAACTTAACAGATCATACATTTTGGGCACCTAATTATTTATAAATTTAAAAACAATTACACAACCTGTTTAACCTCAAGGTGGATCATACTATTTTCATTAAAACATTGCAGATTTAACTCAATTTACCTGTAGTTTGTGCCACACATGTAGATTTTTGACTGCATTTAGACTGATCTATTTGACTATATACATTGTCATACAGCACTCCCTTGATAACTCGTGCACAACGGGGTCCAAAAACATCGACCGCGTTATAAGCGAGGGCTTGAGTTGTCGAGGGACCTATAACAAACAACAAAACTAACAAAGGGATCGACGTAGAGGCAACAGGGGGGTGGGGTGGGTTGGCATGTTACAGTGTTGAATACTCAATTAATAATCGTGTTAAGATTAACTGTGAATAAATATCTCTATAGCGGTGTACTTTGTTTACTTTTTTCCTCACACAGTAACATTAATTTCGGGATAACTTAAGTATATTGAGGAGATCATCAAAACATTATTCCACATGGTTTGCGTTTGCTTAACACATGTACGACTTCACACATTGTGTACTATGTCACTAATTTTTGTGTTGAATTGGATACATTCTAGTTTTATTGTTTGATCCAAAGTAGACTTTTTTTTTTTATACAAAAGATCGACACTCATTTCGAAAAAACAATGTCGATAGAACAATAGGTAGATTTGATTGCGGTAGAAGTAAAATGAAAAAAAAGATAAATTCACAAAGGTTAACTGTTAACAACATGAATTTAATGGGTCTACAAATTTAAAACAACGTAAATTAGAACACAATAATACTTGCAGTTTGTGACACGTTTGACAAATATCACTTCACATTTTGAAAAAAATCTGTTAATTTTTTTTGTGTTACTCTTTGATTTCTCTGCCGCCTCTTGTGTATTGTTCACGGATGATTATCTCTCTGAGCTGGTATGGATAATTACATGCGGCTTCCTGATTCGCTGAGCGTATCTCTCCCGACAATGAATTTTGTTTAATTCCATGTCGGTGTTGGAATCTCCAAAGTCATCCATGGCTTGCCGTAAAATGAGATTCATTCTCCATACTTTTTGCCATTTTTTCTGCTTGGGCCTTGAGAATTGTTCCAGAGATGGGAACACCTTGTTCACGTTGCTGTGTGAACCATGCGTACACAACATCATCTAATTCGGTATCGTTTACAGTCTGTGCTCGTTTTCGTTTGATCCCATCATCTGAATCAACATCATATAACATATAAGTAATCCTGAAGTTTCTGCTCATCCTAAAGCCAACATCTAAATGTCGACTCAGCAATTTTTACTTCATTGCAAACGTTGGATCTTGCTTCGCCATTATGAACCATATCTATGATGCACAGCTTTTCAGTCACTGAGTACACCTTTCGCTTACTTCCTTTGCTCTCCATGGTCACATTTACAAATGATTAGGATACATTACTGGTATTATATACTTTAATGATGTTAAGCACATAAAAAGGTGAAACCATTTTCAATTGGGCAAATAAAATGAATTTTGAGAACAGTAATGACCACAAGAACTTATGTTCCTATTGGCATGCTTTTGAATTTTTTTTTATTGTACTTCCCTTGCTTGATTTGATACAAAAGACATATTCAAAGTGATAAAACAACACAGGTCTCTTTTAATTGATTTTTTTAATGCAACAAACACTTCCCCAAGTTGTTGATCAAAACAAAGTCGGCATGTAATTAGGTTCTCACAGAAGTACTCACGGGTTTCGATGTGATGGTCGATTGACTCTTTTCATGTTTTCATAGAAGAGAATATGTTGCGATTATAGTGTTTACCTTGAAGCGAAATTAAAGGATTATGTCTTTCACACAGCAAGACATTTAATTGGTGTTTATTTCATTCTCTGTTGCCACCTGTTAGCATTTACCAGAATTTTTCGTTGATCGCTGTTTCACCAGACTGTTTATTTACAGTATATTGACAACTATTTCTCTCAAGAAAAACTAACATAATATGTGATATCTTATTAGAACTTGCAAATTTCACAATATGGATTCTATCTTTACAGGTAATAATCACCATTTTCGATGATAAAACAAGCTATATGTATCAAGGTTCAATTTACCTATTCTTTTCGCAATTTTTTTCACGTTCAGCACATTTTAAAATATATTTTCTTTGGAAAAAAATCGGGAGCCATGCCAGACACGGCGTTATAAGCGGTTCGCAAGTTATCCGGGCGCGAGTTATCGAGGGAGTGGTGTATTTGGCACTGTTATTGGTTATGGGTAATTTATGCTTTGGTTTCTGTACAAAATATTTTTCCAGTTCCAGAAGAACCAAAATGAACATTAGGTATTGTAATAACTACAAGTTTAGTCCAACTACACACAACATAGATCCTGATTTTGCATTAAATAATGCACCAGAAGATCAGGGTTTATGTTGTTTGTTCCTCTGATTAGTCCTAACCAACTCTGTGGACCCACATCTGCCAGTGCATTATGTGATGACAGATCTGGGTCTGTACAGTTTGCAGTTGGAGCTTACTTATATGCAAATATATATGGTACATAAAGTTGTCTTTGTCTTTATTCTTATATTTTTAACTTTTAACTGTTACTGTATAGCTAGTATTGTGCTGATGTGCCATTAAACACTCTCCCCCTTCTCTGTCACTTTATATATACATATAATGTTATGTTAATCATCATCTGTGACAATGATGACCATTCAGCGCATGTACCATATGAGGTGCAGAAGAAGGTTGTCATACTTACAATTCCCCACTGTGGGAGGATGTATTCACATCAAAAGGATGGTGGTTTATCAGCACAAAAAAGTAAAGCTGTGAAATAGCTATGGGTAAGTATTGCTTAATTAAAATTAGTTCCCCCCACCCCCCAAAAAAAAGAAAATGATATTTCTTCATTTTAAGAGCAATGACTTTTTTTTTTTTAGAAGTAAACAAAAATTAAAATTAATCAACTCTTTATAGCACCTCTAATATGAATGAAACAAAGGTATTGTCTTTTAAACCCATTTACAGGGACCAACATTTCATTGTCAAGGTAACTTTTGTTGTTGTTGTTGTTGTTGTTGTTGTAGGGTTTAACGCCATATTTCAGCACACGATAGGCTATACATGGCGGCCAGTATTAATGGTGGAGGAAGAACCCGGGAAAACCCCGGAAAGAACCACCGACCCACGAGAAGCTACTGGCAAGCTTTCTCATATACCCACATTGGCTGAATCCGAGACTCGAACCCACGCAGACAGAGGTGAGATGGCAGTGATCCGTAACGGATAGCGCTTTAGACCACTCGGCCACTCGGGGCCCCAGGTAACTTTTGCCTGAATTGATTTTTGTTTACAGGAGATGCTTGGTTCATGAAAGCCATATACCATATATACATGCTTAAAAGACAAGTCCAACTGTAAACTGCACATACCCAGATCTGCCATCACATAATGCACTGGCAGATCTGGGTCTGTGCAGTTCATTAGGAGTAATCAGTAGAACAAACAAAACAGACCTGATCAGCAGGTGCATTATACTATGGCAGATCAGGATCTTTGTTGTTTGCAGTTTGACTTGACTTACAAGTGAGTATATATAGTGAGACCACCTTATAATAAAGTGCATGATACAGTACCCCCTACTTATAATGTTGTTCAGATGTTTTTACCCAGGTTTTATTTACAGGGCATTCAATGGTTTTGCATGGCAACTTATTCATAATTATTTTAAATAACAGAAGTAATTTAAATTTTATCACATTTATTCTAAAACATGTGATTTTTAAAAGAAGATAATAAATATTTTAAACTCAGCTGCACCTTTCTTTCTTTAGCTATAGTTATTACATATGTGTGATTCCCATCAAAAAAAGGCCACCCCACTTATAAGGCCAGCCCACTTATAAGGCCACTTATGCATCAGAAGGAGTGTCATTAGTAACAAAATTAAAAAAAAATGTATTACACAAATATGGACCTTGTATTGAAACTTATGTATCTGTTATCTATTCCAAGATTATCACAAATTTCTGGATGCAGGTAGTTCAGACAGTAATAAAAACTTCTTTCATTCATGCATCATTGCTGTTGCATAGGGGTGTGAAGCCCAGGTTTTGATCTACACTACCTTTGGCAGAAACCTTAATGTTTTTTGTATAAAAAGTCACAGAGAAATCAAAAGTGGGGCAGTAGTTCCCATTAGTTTTAAAACTGAGAATGTTATAAATGAAAACATGCTTCCAGTCAGATACGGTAATGCAGTCACGTGTCCAGATAAGGGCTGATTGATTAACGTAGGTCATTTACCTGGTGGCATGTGTAATTGTCTATTCAGACCTAATCCCAGTGCAGATAGTTAAATCAGTACAGAAATTGCTGTGTCATTCTTATACTGTTTTATGAAAACGACAAGCCCCTGTGTACAGACTTGACTGCTGTTCTCAGAAACAGTTTGTTTATGATGCTAATATTGTTAATTGCTTGGGATTGTTTGTGATCTGATGATAGTTGGGATAGAATCAGATCTAGGAAACCTTAAAGGTTTTTGCATTTTTATCATAGATATAGCATTTCAGATCTTTAAAGCTACATTTGCATAAGGCCATGTGCAGAAAGCATGGTCATTTGAATCTCGCTTATTTTTTCAGAAAAGCGGGTGAGAGTAACAGGTCTGCCTTTCATGTATATTTTTGTATAACCACTTGGAAACCATGACCTTCAGTAGTATAGATAAGCAGTGTATTTGCATATTTTATGCACACAAATATAAATTTTGTACACATTTAAATTCTGAAAAAAGTTTTGATTTTAAGCATTTAGTTCAAAGATGTCCAGGTACTGACCTTGTTGTATGAGCATATGACTCATAGCCATATAATCAAATGCACCCTGAATTAGTCTTTGTCATCAATCCACATGAAACATTAAAAAAAGCATGATAAGCGTCATAATGATTAGACTCAGTCTTATAATGTAAGTTTGTAGTCTGTATTCAAACAGCTGGGCAGACTTGGTATATTCATCATGAATTGTTGTAACCATCTCTCAGATGCATGCAGAAATGTTTTCATTTGTGATCGTGGACCTCTCTGGTGGCCTAGTGGTTAGAGCGTCCACCTCAGATGTGGGAGGTCATGGGTTCAATCCCCGGCCAAGTCATACCAAAAGCTTATAAAAATGGTACCAACAGCTGCCTCGCTTGGCGCTCAGCATTAAGAGGTTTTTGTTAGGACTGGTTGGCCTTAGGTGTCAGGATAATGTGACTGGATGGGACATGATGCTACATGTCTGCGGCATGATGCCCAAGTGCTGGACATCATTATAAACTGCCACACTGCAAACATCATAGCGATATGACTGAACATTTTTGAAAGCTACGTTAAAATCCAAATCACACACATACACTCATTTGTGATTGTGTAATGTTTACCAATATGTTACACACTGAGCTTTAAAATTTTTAGATAGGGAAATGCCGTGTAACAGACAACAATCTAGTAACAGTGGTTAACATGAAATTAGTTTTAGCAAAATAAACTAAGTCACTGTATTCAAAGTTTAAAAAATGAAACAAATCCTTTCACTGCACTAAAAACTACATTTTGACAGTAATCTGTTTTTAAATAAGAACGTTATTCCTCATTTATAAGAAGTGCACCCAAGGAGAGTAAATCTTGCTGGAATAAATTTGAATAGATTTCCTTTAATGAAAAATTAAATTTCCCTTAATGAAAAATATAAATTTCCTTTATTTTATTAAAGGAAATTTATATTTTTTATTAAAGGAAATTTATATTTTTCATAAATTTAAATTATAAATTTCCTTTAATAAAAAATATGTATTTTCTTTAATAAAAAATATAAATTTCCTTTAATAAAAAATAGATGGGGAGGCCATTAAGAGGCAAGAATGAGATTTGTATAGTTTGGAAAGTTAGATTTTTGCAATTTTTACCAAATACCCCATCAAATAAAAAAAAATGCAGTTCCAATCCAGGAAGTAAAGTGCCCGGTTTGTTAAATTCCTATGTGGAGCTCAGCATTAGGTAAGAATGCATTATGTAAATACCCAAGGATAAAACCAAAACCATGAGTGCTACAATATTACAAACATAACTTCACATTCAAATACATCGTAACCAGCAAGCAACTTTTTCTGCAATAAAATCACCTGTCAACTCCCACACCATGTTTTCTTTTATTTTAACACCTCTATGCAGGAATCAGTGCCCACATTCATACTTTGCAAAATATCAGCACATATTTATGTCTGTCTCTATACTTAGTGCTTGACCTCATCCTTTATATTTGTTTCTTTCTAATTTACCAAGTTATCGATTTTAACTTAAAGCTTTCATTATATTGATTTGACAGTTATGGTTGTCAATTCTTGGAGGTATTTGATAGGAATGACCAATTTATTGTGATTAGAAACTCCTTTTCATCCATGGTTTAATGGCATTAGTGCAGAGGGAACACACACACACACTTTTGAACAACCCAAATACATTCTTTTGACAGGGAAGGAAACTGTTTTCCTGAAATCAAGTACATTGGGCAAATTGAACTTTTTAAAATCACAGTGTCACCTCCAAGTAATTTCAATTTGAATGGAAGATGCTCCTGCCATATATACATTGTTCAACTTGCTTCCATTTGTCTTGGATACCTAAAGAAATTTAATTTATATATATACTCACTTACAAGTCAAGCCAAACTTCAAGCAACAGAGATCCTGATCTGGCATCACATAATGCATCTGCAGAGCAGAGTCTGTGTTGTTTGTTCGACTGATTACCCCTAACAAACTGCACACTCAGATCTGCTGGTGCACAATGCACCAGCAGATCTGGATCTGTGCAGTTTGCAGTTGGACTGACCTTATAAACGAGTACCTATATACAGCATGACAATTGTTCTGTAAATTGTCCATAGGATGACAAAATTGATAATGCAACTGGATGTACTAATGGGGTATGTATGCAATGCTTTTGTAAGATTTGTGATGACTAAGAAACTGCAGTATTTCTCAAAAATAAGATCTTACTTGTCAAAGGTTCTGTTTGCAAACATGTTGTTCAAAAGGTAAATAATGTACCTTTAAAGAATTTTTTAGTCTATAAGATCATTCAAATCAACCTAATTTGTAATGTGCATAATAAACAATTCTCTTCAACTTTGGCTCTTTCCTAATGATGTCACATTCGATGCGAAATCATCCAAGCTTTAGGAAAAGAATTAAAAGAAAAGTCTTTCTAAACAGTATTAGCAGAGATATAGAAATATATCATTCAATTGGAGCAGGTAGTTTCTACCTTACTGACAGCCAGTGCATGTTCATTTACATGTATACATTTACTGATTTTGTAAGTGTTTACAAGCAGTTAACTAAACTAAGGCATTTACACATGTAAATTTGGCAGCCGTAATCATAGCTACTGGTAAAAAAGGAAGATCAGATTGATTAAACCAGGCTTTCCTTGAACGCATGCATACACATGTAAAGTCACGCAACTTCAACTTCATAGATACTCCTTGGAGACTTGAGACTTTTGAACCTTGTGATAAGAGAAAATTGTGCTGTGTCATTCTTGCTTGCTTACTAATTTGCATGAAATAGAGACAAGCCCCTATTTAAAGTCAGATCAACCTATCAGGGAGTCATGGATATTTTGTTAATTGTCGACATGCTATTTGTAATTACATAATTGCATTTAGCATGCATGTCAATACATATTGGGTCGACCCAGATTTGTGGTGAACTAGCTGTAACTTTCTATGACACTGTTAGGTATAGTTGATGTACAGTTAAGTTTGCAAGGGTAAGGTTAAGGTTATTTCACCTGTCATCCATACATGTCTGTATGCATGATGTACAATGTGATGCAAATGCTGCAGTGTTGCAGTACACATGCAACTTAAAGCCTAGAAATAAATGGGGAAGTTTTGTATGCATTTTCGTTCCACCCCACCCCACCCTCGAGATGGGTTTAGTTACTGGACAGACCAATATGATAGTGATCTAAAAAGAACAAAAAATTGAAATGTACAGTTACTTTGCAGTTCAAATGTTTTTACTTATCTTGTACAGCCAGTAGTAACTTGTAACCTTTGAAATGTCACAGAAGAGAATTCCTATCATTCTTTTGCAGGAAATATTTGAAATATTTTCAATGGGAATGTCAGATATATATTAGGTGTCAGTTACCCTCCTTAAACCTACATTATCTTATTTGCATATTTTTACAGGTGTGGAATTTGCCAAGATCAAGAAATGTTTTCTATTTGTGGACATGAAAGTTTGTGTAGACTGTGTGTCATGTTTCCAAACAAGCACGATTGTTTCTATATAACTGCATGACTTTGCAATTATTCTTTCTTAAATTTTACAGACCTTGCCTTAGATGAACTTTTGAAGTCCTGAAGGATTGCTTGCAAAACTAATTGTCAGACAGTCAGGAATGTAATTCAGAGGTGAAATTTGTGGGTGGGATGATGAATTTGACTGCTGACATTTGCCAGCTTTATTCAATGATAGCTGATAATGTTGCTAAGACATGAAGAGATGCAAATTATCTAGGAGCTTATTTTATGTTACTCCGACTTCTCCACATTTCAAGATGTTTCCCATTCCTTGTTCACTTGAAAAGAGTTGAAAGAAATTGTTATGAAACTTTGATTTCCTGTTTACTCTTTGATATGATTTTGTACTTTCTTCAGATTTTTCCATTTGATTGTAATACATATCACAATAGACTGCCCTATATCACAACATAGTATTACAGTATAAAAAATTCTGGCAATAAACAAATCTACCATGTAGTGGGAATTGTTTGGATGTGGAGAAATTTGAGCAGTTTAGCAGTCTTGGAGTTGAACATCTGCATTCACTAAAATGCAACTTTCCAAAAAATTGAACTCCCATTTTTGAACGAATTCCCAAATTTTTCATTGTTATAAAGACAACCTAGTGCATGAGAACAATTTTTAACCCAATCATAAATATAAAGTATTCTACAGCTTCACAATTTAAATCAGAATTAGAATCTGCTATTGTCAACCTTTCTGATATTTAATGTGAATTTACAGAAATAGAATCTGCTGTTGTCAACCTTTCGGATATTTAATGTGAATTTACAGAAATAGAGTGCTATTGTCAACCTTTCTGATATTTAATGTGAATTTACAGAAATAGAGTCTGCTATTGTCAACCTTTCTGATATTTAATGTGAATTTACAGAAATAGAGTCTGCTATTGTCAACCTTTCGGATATTTAATGTGAATTTACAGAAATAGAGTCCGCTATTGTCAACCTTTCTGATATTTAATGTGAATTTACAGAAATAGAGTCTGCTGTTGTCAACCTTTCTGATAATTAATGTGAATTTACAGAATTAGAGTCTGCTGTTGTCAACCTTTCTGATATTTAATGTGAATTTACAGAAATAGAGTGCTATTGTCAACCTTTCTGATATTTAATGTGAATTTACAGAAATAGAGTCTGCTAATGTCAACCTTTCTGATATTTAATGTGAATTTACAGAAATAGAGTCTGCTATTGTCAACCTTTCTGATATTTAATGTGAATTTACAGAAATAGAGTCTGCTATTGTCAACCTTTCGGATATTTAATGTGAATTTACAGAAATAGAGTCCGCTATTGTCAACCTTTCTGATATTTAATGTGAATTTACAGAAATAGAGTCTGCTGTTGTCAACCTTTCTGATAATTAATGTGAATTTACAGAATTAGAGTAAGCTGTTGTCAACCTTTCTGATATTTAATGTGAATTTACAGAAGTAGAGTCTGCTGTTGTCAACCTTTCTGATATTTAATGTGAATTTACAGAAGTAGAGTCTGCTATTGTCAACCTTTCTGATATTTATAATGTGAATTTACAGAAATAGAGTCTGCTATTGTCAACCTTTCTGATATTTAATGTGAATTTACAGAAATAGAGTCTGCTATTGTCAACCTTTCTGATATTTAATGTGAATTTACAGAAATAGAGTGCTATTGTCAACCTTTCTGATATTTAATGTGAATTTACAGAAATAGAATCTGCTGTTGTCAACCTTTCTGATATTTAATGTGAATGTACAGAAATAGAATCTGCTGTTGTCAACCTTTCTGATATTTAATGTGAATTTACAGAATTAGAGTCTGCTGTTGTCAACCTTTCTGATATTTAATGTGAATTTACAGAATTAGAGTCTGCTATTGTCAGCCTTTCTGATATTTAATGTGAATTTACAGAAATAGAGTCTGCTATTGTCAACCTTTCTGATATTTAATGTGAATTTACAGAAATAGAGTCTGTTATTGTCAGACCTTTCTGATATTTAATGTGAATTTACAGTTTTCTTGCTGTGTAGTTATTTTCAATGGATGTTGTGTTGGCTTCAACACAGCAAAAAATTTAAAGTACTGTAGCTATAATACATGCTTTACTATGGTGAAATATAGTAGTCACTTTTCTAGCAACGGTGATGATGGCAGAACAGTAGTGAGGGCATTTATGTTGGGAATGTTTTGCATCAAGGTTTTTTAATGCCCTGTCATCACTTGTTGCATTCATTTGAATTTCTTTGATAATATATCACTCACTCTAGGTCTGAAGTTTATGTTGTTGTAGTAGGGGCATTTGATATGACTCAACTGTTTTTAAATGTTCTGCTTCTGCAGTCTTAAACAATATAAGCAGAATCTTTACAGCACACTCACCCCATGGCCTTAGGGACATTAATCATTTGGCTTAACAAGTCTAGCTCTATGGTCTATGTAGTAAGTGAGAACAACAGGCATTTGTGTTTATGCAAATTAATTAAATGATTATTTACAGGACTTATAATTAATTTTAGATTTTGAAAATGTTGATGATATTAGAGACAAGATAGTAGATTAAGTTTCTCTAACTAGCAAGAATAACTTATAAATCGTTTTAAAAGAAATAGATATTTTATACTTGAACTCTGACAGTCTTTGCCAACCCTTACACATAAACTACATTTATTTAACATTTATATTTTGAGGGAGAGGATGAAAGTGAGTGTGAATCTGATCAGATATATTATAATCATTTATATGTTTTCAAATCAACTTCTGGACAACTCATTAGTGAGATGTCAAATGTTTTGTTTAATGTAGAAAACACAGATTCTGTGTACCATAGGCAGTCAAGACAGTTATAGAAATATGATATCAGTATGTCTCCTGTGAAGTCCGCAAGGCTGTGATATATATATACAGATGCACTCAGTGCAGTTTTGAAGGTCTTCAATTTGGCTCATGAAGACCAACTACAAACAATCATGATCCTTTCGATCCCACGTCAAAAACAAAAACTACACGTACACACTTACCAATTAGGGATAATAAAAATGGAAGGGCAAACCTCCCTCCAGATTGGCAAATAATTTCGGAAAACGGACAAGTACACTATGTACACCAAATTCAGATTAATAAAATACCCAATGCACCAAATTGATAACTCAATGAATTCTTGACCAGTTGAATGGGTGGCTTACACAACATTGGTATAAGGATGTCCATTAGCACAACTGGACTAGATATGATACTAAAACCGACCCTGCCATTGGGTCGGGGCGCGTGGTTGTGGGTTTTGGTGTGCCCTGTGTGGCTGTCCCCAGGGCACTTCCATGGCGTTTTTGTGCAGCCGTTTTCTGGGCTCAGTCTCCTCCTTTCCTCGCCAGCTGTGTAGATATGGACTGAATGTCAGAGGTCAAAGGTCAACCGGAAAAGCTAAGGCAAAGGCCCAGCACTTGGGCTAAAAGCCCAGCACAGGGCTAAGTGCCTCTCTAGGGGAGCAATGTTGCTCAGCCTGGGGCGACATCCATCCGAGGCCGAGTGCCCCCTAGAGGGGCTATCGCCCAGCCAAGGGCAGAGAGCCCCGCCAGGGGCCTCAGGTCCAGCCAAGGACTGAAACAAGTTGTACAAGCACACAGTGCATAAGCGACTATAATCCCTCGTAATTGCAGTTTTGAATTTGAATTTGGTACAGTGAAAAGAAACCATTAAAGAAATACGTAGCCTAGACATTTGTTTGTTTGCTCTATCAGCTAATTCCCCAATGTAGCTGCCACCTACTCTGCACAGCTACTACATTGTGGTATGTTAATGATTTTGAAAGTCACCCATTATTTACACCATTGGATGCTTTCATCTGAATGTTTTTGGATTTTTATTGTGGGTCTAAATTTTTATGTATGTACTTTGATATTCTGGGAAGTTCTTCTCTTTTCTGACCTGGCTGCATAAGCAGAAAATTTTATTCATTGTTATGAATAGTGTTAAAGTTTTGTGTCAGAAAGTAACATGTATTGCTGCATATATTAAAATTTTTGTGTAGTAAACCTTATGCTGATGTGCAAAGATCTTGTTTGATCTTGACTGACTTGCTCTCTTTTGCAGAAAGCAGGTTTTTTCACTGTTAACAAAGTTTAAGTTTCATGTAAACATTTCTGAAAGCTACAATTATCTGAAGCACATTTGCAGTATTCAACTTAAATTTTTAAATAATATTACTAGAGATTTAAAATTGATCTGGTCAACGAGTTCCTGTCATGTCCATTTTACCCATATATTTTGGTGGGCCCTGGGTGGCTGAGTGATCTAGAGCACTCACCATTACCAATCACTGCGATCTCATCTGTGTCCACGGGGGTTCAAGTCTTGGGCTTGGCCGATGTGGGTATGTGAAAAAGTTTGCCAGTATCTTCCCATGAGCCAGTGGTTCTTACCCAGGTTCTTCCTCCACCAGTTATACTGGCCACCATGTATAGCCTATTAAGAACTAAAAAATGGCATTAAACAAACAACAACTTCCTTAATCATTATGGTCAACAGTGGTCAAGTTTTATGGATGCAGGTCAAATGTGAGAAAATGTCTTTCAATGCAAACTGCAAAAGTAGATAAATTGACAGTAATTTTTTCTTCAGTATTATTGCAATGGACTTTCCAAATTTGACAGTAATTTTTTTATCTACTGTATTATTATAATGGACCTTTCCAAAACAGAAATCTGCCATTGGAGGATATACTTCAAAATGTGATCGCTGTTATTTAGATCCTTAGCATTAATTTGGGTTAAACCAAAGCGCTTGTATGATGTTGTATGGGGTGCATTTTCTCAGGATTCCTACCATTTGGAATGTTCCATTTGCTTTCTTGTCAGTTAAATGATAAAGAAGGAAAATTAATTAATTCACCAAATATCACTTGAAGAAAATAACTCATAAGCAGTAATGAAAAAATATTGGTCACAATAAAAACAGTAAATAAAGCGCTTTATTAATTCTATTTAATATTGTAAACACACACACACACACACACACACATACACACACACACACACACATATATTTCTTTCTTGCATTCTCTTTTACCTTTGGTTTTAGTCTATTTTTCAAACTAACTAACCTAGTACATTAAGAGTAAAACCTTTGTACAGTTAGTGTATGGTATAGTAAAACCTTTGTACAGTTAGTGTATGGTATAGTAAAACCTTTGTACAGTAAGTGTATGGTATACAGTGGTATTCTATGCAATAGATATTGCCCATGTACAAAAATGAAACTATACATTTATCAGTGTGGGTCTATCACCCACAGCATTTTAAAATCCTACAAATTGTGGTTCTTTGTGGAACAAGTAATTTATAGCAATTAGTATGGACTAAGATTGCCCAGTGAAATTATTGACCAGGGTTCTTTACAATATCCACAGCATTAATGAATGTTTACAGCCTTCACCGAAGTTTTGAAGCTGTTGGGCTAGACATTGTATGATTAAGCCTGTTTACACTCTATTTTCAGGTCAGATGATCTGCTCTTTCCCCATTCACCTTTGTTGTAATCTATGAAGCATAGAGCTTACTGCACGTTTCACTCACTACTGGGCATGCGCCAGATTTCACCTGTCATCAGAACAGTATTGCTTTCCTATAGCTCAAGTTCATGGACAGGAACTAGCTTTGATTTCACCATTATGCCCATTATATTCCCTCCCAATCAGATTTGACAATTTTGTCAAATCATGCTGAATGAATAAGTTATAGAATGACATTACAGTATTGATATATTTATGCAGTACTGTTTTACAACGTCTGAACACAATAGTGGCTAGGTGGTGCCAACCAAAAGTAAAGTTGGAAAAATTAATTGCATTGGAAAAAAATAAATAAAAAATACAAAGATAAACCCATACAAATACATGCAAACATGAAAGATAGCAAGATAAAATATAAAATGTAAAGATGTTAAAATTCTGTTTAAAAGTATATACAATAAAAGATAAAGGAAGCACATAAAAATCCTTAAAAGATATCGTGAAAATATTTTAAATAAACCATATTCCCTCAAAATGTTCAAGATCGTACATCATCACTTAATGCACTTCACATCAAAATAAGTACTGGGTAGCCTGTAAGAAGAGTTTTGTTTGTTTTGTGGATTATGATACATGGCAGTCCTGTGTGTGTTTGTGTATGTGTGTATGTATGTATGTGTGTGTGTGTATATATATATATATATATATATATATATATATATATATATATATATAAAATTGAAGTTAAAAAAAATTCTTTGTAATTTTTTCATAAATTTCTTAGAAGAAAGCAGTGTTTTTTTAGTAGCTTGAAATACTAGATAATGGCAATGTAATTATGTTATGATTCTTTCTTTACACATGGTTTGTTTTCTGATTCTTTCTTTACACATGGTTTGTTTTCCACATTTATGTGATTGCAACTAGAATGGGACAACAAAACATTGCAGATACAACTAAAAATTGAGCATAATTTGCTTGAATTTTGAATGACTTATTTGTATTTGTGATGTGCAATTACTGTAAAACAGTTATAAGTTGCATTTGTACTGTTTTTAACACATTACACTGTACTTTTGGTGAAGATTATAACTTTTCTTGGGTTTAGATTTTAAATTTGCAAATATTTTTCATATTTCAAATGATGATTTTATAGTAGTTGTTCATAAATAATTATAGTAAAACCTGTGTTGAAAGATCAATGTTTTGAAAAACCACCTTGCATAAAAGACCAGATGCATGGATCCACTGACCTAACATGATAAACTCCAATGAGAGATTCCTGAGATAAGGCACAATGGGTGGTATCTCAAGACAGGTTGTACAGTATATAACACAGTTCTCCTATGATAGGACCATACTTGATAAAAAGCCTATTCCTCCCTTTTTTGAATGTTGTACAGAAGAAAATGTTTTCCAATTATAAGCCAACCCCCATTTATCAAAACATTTACAGAATTTCTTTTATGATATGACAAGGAGGCAAGACTAATATATTTTGGGACCCCAAGTGACCAAGTGGTCTAGAGTGCACACTATTACAGATCACTGCCATCTCACCTCTCTGTGGATTTGAATCTCAGGCTTGGCCAATGTGGGTATGTGGGAAAGCTTGACAGTAGCTTCCCATGGGTCGGTAGTTCTTTTCAGGGTTTTCCTGGGTTTTTTCTCCACTAGTTATGCTGGCTGCCATGTATAGCCTATTTTATGCTGAAAAATGGCATTAAACCCCATAATAACAACAACTAATATTTTTTGTCCAAAAGTAGGGTGTCAGCTTATTATCGAACACAGATATATTAGTACAGTGTTTGGGTAAAAATAGGACTGGGCTTATTAACAAGCATGGGATTATGAGCAGATAAATATGGTATAGCAGTTCTCCTCTGGGCTTGCAAGAGAAACTGAATATACACAATATTTGCCAAGCCATGGACATCTACTTATTTTAGCTATGCAAGTCGAAAACACTCAGTATGATACATGGACTGTTTTAGTACTCGATGTTTAGTTTTATACCCCCCTCTTCAGTTGAGGAAAAGGAGGGAATTGTCTAAATTGGGGATGGGGGTGTGTGAGTGTGTGTGTGAGTTAAATGATGAAATAAATAATGTAGGGCTTGCAAAACTGAGTGATTTTTGTGCATTAAGTTCATTTTTTTTGGTGCAGTGTTTTGGAAATTGCATGAATGCCATGATTGTATTCTCAAGAATAGACTGTAATTATATTCATTGTAAGCAGTGAATGACTTTAAACTTGTATCCAGTGTGAGCAGTGAGTGACTATATTTGTTGCTAGTGTAAGCAGTGAATGACTTTAAACTTGTATCCATTTTAAGCACTGAATGACTATATATGTCTGTAGCATAAGCAGTGAATGACTTTATATTTGTATCAAGTGTAAGGAGTGAATGACTTTAAATTTATATCCAGTGTAAGCAGTGAATGATTTTAAATTTGTATCCAGTGTAAGCAGTGAATGACTTTATATCCAGTGTATGCAGTGAATGACTTTATGTTTGTATCCAGTGTAAGCAGTGAATGACTTTATATCCTGCATAAGCAGTGGATGACTTTATATTTGTATCCAGTGTAAGCAGTGAATAACTTTGTATCCAGTGTAAGTAGTGAATGATTTTATATTTGTATCCATTGTAAGCGGTGAATTACTTTAATTTTGTATCCAGTGTAAGCAGTGAATGGCTTTATGTTTGTATCCATTGTAAGCGATGAATGACTTTATATTTGTATCCAATGTAAGCAGTGAATGACTTTAAAATAAACTTGTATCCAGACTGTTACTTTCCAAAATTCTTAGGAAGACATTTTCATTTTCAACCAACCTATTACAGGTGTAGCCCACCTTGGTGGAAGTTTGACATGGTGATCACTAAAGCATACGTGTGCAACTGTGTGTATGTTTGTCTTTCTGTCAGTGTGTCAGATTTGTCTGTCTAAAAGCCAGGATTAACCTCAGAGTTAAAATTTGGATTAACATTGATTTTAATTTTTTGTAATTGCTAACAAAATATTGTCTCTAGTTTCACTATGTATAATTGCTAAACAAAAGGTGGTGTTGCTGGTTTCACTTGTATAAATTTATTCCAGTCATAGGTTTTCACTTCATAAATGCTGATATACTTTTTCGTCTTGCAGTTTTGTAAATTTCTTGTTGTTAATGTCTGTGGGCAGTCAAGTCACTCCTGGTACAATAATCACTCTGGTTCAGAAAGTGAGCAAAATATATCAGATAATTCACATGTTTTATTTTGGGTTTAACACCATTTTTCAGTGCATTATAGGCTATACATGGCAGCCAGTTTAGCTAGTGAAGGAAGAACCTGGGAAAACCCCAGGAAGAACCCCCCCACAGGAAGATACTAACAGTCTTTCTCACATACCCATATTGGTGAAGCACAAGACACCAGCCATCGCAGACAGAGGTGAGATGGCAATGATCGGTAAAGGCGAGAGCTTTAGACTGCTCAGTCACCTGGGATCCCCGATTGATATGTAGCTGGGGGATTTAATACATAAAGAACTCTCGCACTTTAATGCTGTTCATTGGTGCCACAAAATTGGAGTGCTGTGTAAGTGAGTTAACCTTATATTGAGGTATTTTTTAAATAATATTACCATTAAATAATACAGTGGGATCATGATTATGCCTGCCTTGTAAATGAGACTGCTGTATAATGAGGTACCCTACAGTGAGTGAATACTGTACTTTTTCATGGTACACTGGTATATATAAGCTCCATGCCACAGGTAATTATTGTGTTATTTTCATATCATTTGCTTCAATTCAGAATCTGTTGAGTCATTCTTGTTACAAAGGAACCACTGAAACTTTATTTCCAGCTCACGTTCGCTGTTCCATTTACCAATCATTACTTGCAAATTTTATGATAATGGGGTTGAATTTTCTACAGCAGTTTGGATCCAATCTGCAAAATGGCATCACGTTCACAATCAATGACAAGCAATTTAATTTTAAAAAAAAAATATCTACAGCACTTACAATGCAGTCTTCAATTTGACATTACATTCATAAGAAATGACAGGGAAAATTGAATAAATTCTGTTAATAAAATGTTTAGATATTAAGTTGCTTAATCAGCATTTCAGGAGGATTTTATAAAAGTGACAAAAATTTGAATATTTTAACAACACTTGCTTTAGTTTTGTTTTGAACATATTAATTGCATAACATTGCCATTGATTTGTCTTTTAATGAAGTTGAGTTTTGAACTTGTGTTCATTTTAATTTGCAAAGCATTTTTTCTATAGTTAGGTTTTAATTATCTCTCAACGATAATTATATTTTTCATACTTAATTGCACTAAACAGAGCACTTCAAACAGTTGCTGTTGTTGGTTGTATAAGTACTGGGTACTGTAGTTTCACTGTTGGCAATGCTACGTTATTTCATGTCTATTATAGCTTTCCAAAAGCCATTCATGAACTTCAATATTTTCAATTGAATTTTGAATGTAATTAAATTTTGAGTCTTGAACAGGAAGTTCCAATAGGGGTGGGTGGAAGTAGGAAATGTATTGCTATAGTTGGTTTTTGAGGATACCCGGTGTAATTTTTAAGGTGGTTCATTTCTGCCAGTATTAATTCTTAAGTGCCCTCGTACTGCCCAATGATGCCTTTCAACAAGACTTTTCTCTTAGTGCTTTTTATAAATTTTCTATTGAAATTATTTTCAGCTTCAATTCTGATATTCGTATAGATACAGTTGAAAGTCTTGTTTATGGGAGATATGTTATAAAATCAGATTAAATACTCTAATACTATGCCTGTATATTTAAACAGTTTCTATAGTACATGTACCAGTAATCTGGGTTTTTGCTTGAAATTTCAGAAAGTTTAATGGTAGAGAACAATATAAACAAATAATATACAGCGAAAAAATGTATTTGACTATTGACTTCAGTGTTCAGTCCTGACACCTTACTAAGAACAAAACACCTATTATGCCTATATTAGGAGTTCAGTCCTGACACTTTACTAAGAACAAAACACCCATTATGCCTATACATGTATTAGGTGTTCAGTCCTGACACCTTATTAAGAACAAAACACTCATGCCTATATTAGTTGTTCAGTCCTGACACTTTACTAAGAACAAAACACCCATTATGCCTATATTAGGTGTTCAGTCCTGACGTTTTACTAAGAACAAAACATCCATTATGCCTATATTAGGTGTTCAGTCCTGACACCTAAGAACAAAACACCCATTATGCCTATATTAGGTGTTCAGTCCTGACACTTTACTAAGAACAAAACACCCATTATGCCTATATATATATTAGGTGTTAAGTACTGACACCTTATTAAGAACAAAACACCCATTATGCCTATATTAGGTGTTCAGTCCTGACATCTTACTAAGAACAAAACACCCATTATACCTATATTGGGTGTTCAGTCCTGACACCTTACTAAGAACAAAACACCCATTATACCTATATTAGGTGTTCAGTTCTGACATTTTACTAAGAACAAAACACCTATTATACTTATGTTAGGTGGAACTCTGTCACTCAAAGTCTGAACATTTAAATATCTTGGTTTTCTTGATTGGGAAGATTCAAACCATGACATAAAGAATGCCAAATTTCTGACTTTAAGGATAAGTTTTGTGCAAATTAGGCAGTTCAGACTCCAGTCTCATGTGTTGGAAATGGTTAAAATGGCTTCCTTTAGCTGATTTATGGAAAACTGCTTAATATAGGTGATCTTTCTATCAAGTTTGATTATTTACTCAACATTTCTGTGCTACAGTGTAATTGCAAATTGTATTATGTTCACTTGTGGAAAATATGTGACAGTATGGTTAATGATAATCATTCACTTGTGGAAAATATGTGACAGTATGGTTAATGATAATCAGTCTCAAATATTCACCACATTGCAATGTTACTGACTGAGCCATCTATTTCATCGGGTGATGTACTGAAAGACTTAAGTGATGCAATATGGGTAAAGTCTTTATAGTACAGAATTTATAAGCTATCTTAAGCACTTCATTTTAGATGTTTGGACTATTATGTTGGGGTGGAACATAACTGCTCAAATGTCTACAAAAGGGTTGGAAAAGGGTCAGGGGAAAATTAGAACTATAGGACTTTCCTGCCTGAGTTGTCATTACAAGAAGAAATGGTTTGTATCAGACTTGGGTCATTTTTCATCAATAAGAATAAATAATTCATTTTTTCAGACCAATATTAAAGTCTGAGGGTTGAAACTAATCCTACAAAAGGTCAAAAATTGTTCAGTAGTTTCTTCTACAAAAATTATTTTTGTGTGCTGATCTTAAGGAAGCACGTCAGGTAATATCATTGTCCACATTTATACATTTGTCAGGTGTTTTTAGTACTTAGAGTATGATTAAAATCAATATCTACTTATCTGACAGTCGTGTTCCAGTGACCTTTCATATTCCTGATCCATTTCTTGGTAGTAACATGTCAGATCAAATTTTTTATTTCATGTTAGGGAGGATTGTTGTCAGAAACATTATGTTCTGAATGACATTTTTCATTTTTATGAACATGGAAACTGTAATCTGAATGGTGAATTGAAAGGTCAGCTGAAGATGATCGCTCACTGGTGTTAGTCAGATCTCTATTATTTCCATTCCCTTGGTACAATGTAACCAATACTGTGATAAAAGTACTGTTAGGAACCAATGAACCGCTCCAGTGCCTAGTGGTTAGAGCATCTGCCTCAAATGTGGGAGGTTGCAGGTTTGAACCCGAGCTGAGTCATACCAAAGACTTATAAAAATGGTACTAACAGCTGCCTCAGCATTAAGAGGTTAGTGTTAGGACTGGTCAGCCTGGTGTCAGGATAATGTGACTGGGTGGGACATCATGCTACATGTCTGTGGCATGATGTTCCATTGCTAGACATCACTACAAACTGTCATGTTTTGCAGATATGGTAGTGATATGACTGAAAAATTGTTAAAGCTACATTAAAAATCACAGACACACACACACACACACACACACACACACACACAGAGACACACACATACACACACACACACACACACACAGAGGATTAATAAATTTTGTGATTCGGACATGCCTTTAGAGAAGTTCTAAGAAATTGGATTCAGTAAACGAGCATGCTAAAACTAAAGCAAAAGTTTTTACTATTTACAATGTAAATTCTTCTATGCACACACACCCTTGACAAATAACGTTTATAATGAGGTAATTTTACATATATCTATCGTTTTATGTATTTAAGGTGTTTATTTCAAAGAAGTATTCATTATCAAACATTGCATAATAGTTCCTGCATAAATGAGAGCTTTACTATTTGTAAAGAAATCTAATTGAAAAAAAGGTGATTTAAATGCTTGCAACATTGTATTGGGCCTTTGATTGGCTACTTACCTAGGAGACAAATGAGAATGAATGTGGATTAAAAGCTGTCCCCAGAATGCTCAGTGAAGCATGCAATCTGTATCACGTTTTCACTCAATTACTTGCAAAATATAATCACTGTCAATTGATGGGAAAGGGTGACAACGTTATTCATCAAGGTTAGACCATTGTTCACTGGGTTCAAGTTCATTTCTTAAAAAAGGTGTGGATGTTGTCATTCATGAGAAAATTTAAATGCTGATGTCAACCTGAATCCCAGTGGTAAGTTTATTAACTTTATTACATTTTCATTCATTTAATACTACCATTTCTTACAGAACAAATGGGATAGCTGAATTCCAATTTGTTTAGGTCGTCAAGTTCATTGATTGATCATGTCAGAACACATTGTTTAGGTTTTGTGGTGGTTGTTGGTGAGTTTTTAATAGAACTTTTTTGGCTGTTTCATGCCAAGGAAATGGAAGTTGAGTATCTTTCCCCAGGACACGGAGGCAGTTGATCCAAGTTTGCCTGAGCAGGTATTAAACCTGTCATCCTTGGATTAGGAGTCAAACTGCTCCCAAACTTACTCATTATGTACCAACATTCTAGACAGTGGCGAGGTGGGGGTGAGGGTTCAGAATGATTTTTTTTTTTGGTGGTTGCAGCGGGGTTATTGTGCCTGGCTTTGGTATGTAAATTTATATAATGAACAAAAAATATCTAATTAATAATAGTACCGGTAATCTGTTTTAAATGTAGAGGAAATAAGATGATAAATACTAATAATTTCTTGGTAGCCTTCGAATAACTGTTCTGGACTTTACATAACAATTAAAAACATCATAGGGGCCCTGAGTGGCCGAGTGGTTTAAAGCGCTTACCATTGCAGATCACTGCCATCTCACCTCTGTCTGCTTGGGTTCAAGTCTCGGGCTTGGCCAGTGTAGGTATGTGAGAAAGCTTGCTGGTAGCTTCTTGTGGGTCGGTGGTTCTTTCCGGGGTTTAATCCCAGGTTCTTCCTCCACCATTTATACTGGCTGCCATGTATAGCCTATCTTGTGCTGAAAATGGTGCTAAACTCTATAACAACAACAACAATAAAGACATCATAACAAACAAGTTGTTACACTATCAGTGCAAATATTCTGTATATTTTTTATTTTATCTTGCTCATTGTTATGGTAATGACTATCAAAAATTTGTAAGAAAAAGTCCCACCATTCAGATAACAGACCCTTCCAGTCTTCTAGTGGTTTGAGCATCTGCCTTGGATGCGGAAGGTCATGCATTCAAACCCTGGCTAAGTCATACTAAAAACTTGTAAAAATGGTGCTAGCAGCTGCCTAGCTTGACACTCAGCATTAATTTAAAAGGTTGGTGCTAGGACTGGTCAGCCTGGTATCAGGATAATGTGACTGGGTAGGACATGATGTTACATGTCTGTGGTATGATACCCCAGTGTTAGTTATCACTATAAACTGTCACACTGCAGACATTGTAGCAATATGACTGAAAAATTGTTAAAGCTACATGTGTGTGTGTGTGTGTGATTTGGATTTTTAACGTAGCTTTAACAGTGTTTCAGTCATATCACTACCATGTCTGCAGTGTGGCAGTTTATAGTGATGTCTAGCACTGGTGCATCATGCCACAGACATGTAGCATGATGTCCCACCCAGTCACATTATCCTGACACCAGGCCGACCAGTCCTAACACTAACCTCTTAATGCTGAGCACCAAGCGAGGCAGCTGTTAGTACCATTTTTATAAGTCTTTGGTATGACTCGGCCAGGGATCAAACCCATGACCTCCTGCATCCGATGCGAATGCTCTAACCACTAGGCCACCAGAGCGGTCTGTTAAAGCTACATTAAAAATCCAGATCACACAGACACACACACACACACACACACACACACACACACACACACACACACATGTGACAGTCCTGTAGATTTTCTGTGATGTTCCTCTTTTTTCTGGACTAGCACTTTCAAACCGTCTTCTGAATCATATTGCACAGTTACTTCCTCTGCAAATTACATGTCCCTTCCTATAGTGTTTTTGACAAGCAGGTATCCCCAGCAATATGCATTTGACTGGATGTAACAAAACCAGTTAATTGTTTGCCTATATATTGTTTCTGACAAATGCAAGTGTCAAGGTGTTTTGTCCATTGCATATCATCAGTTGTTCATTATCCATGTACTCTTGCTTATAAACACTCTAGAGGCTTTACTTTTGATCATCTTTGATTATTTAAGCTTATATTATCAAGACCTTGCATGATTTTGGTAATGAGTGATATCCACACCTTTTAATGATGTGATTTTGCATCCAATTGACTGAGATTGTGAACACTCTAGAGGGGATATTTAGGATCAGATTTTGATTCGATTTGTCATGTAAGCTTGTATCATCAGGATCTTTGAACTTTGCTTGGTTTACATATGTTAATTAGGATCCATGCTTATTATAAAGTGGGTATCAAACCTGCAACCTTATAGTCATGGGTCAAATAACTTAAGTACTGAACCATTGTAGCTCCCTTAGGCAGGACTCGCAATGATATCCAGATTATTACCACAGAAATGGGTCCCCAGCAGAGTATGGAAAGATTCAGGAATATAATAAGGTGATCTTGCATGTGATTGGTTAAGTTTCTGATGCCATTGTTATCAAGCTTGGTGAATGGGATTAAATCATTAAGGTTTGGTGTAGTTTGTGGGGTTTACCACCATTTTTAAGCACACAATAGGCTGAAAATAGAAAGGCATCTATACAACTCTAACAGATAAAGTATCCTGGTATAGAAGGCCTTTCAGTATTGGACAATTGATGCTAATATTGGACAGCTGATGTTAATATGATGCCAGATATTATAAAGAAACCTTGAAACAGTAGTTTTCATAACATATGCAGTCAACAGCATTAGAAGAAATTACTTCAGAAATTATTGCACTAAACCATAGACCGCTCTGATGGCCTAGTGGTTAGAGCATCCACCTCAGATGCAGGGGGTCCCGGGTTTGAACCCCAGCTGACTCATACCAAAGAATTATAAAAATGATACTAGCAGCTGCCTCCCTTGATGCTCAGCATTAAGAAGTTCATGTTAGGACTAGTCAGCCTGGTGTCAGGATAATGTGACTGGGTGGGACATCATGCTAGATGTCTGCGGCATGATGCCCCAGTGCAAGACATCACTATACACTGCCACAATGCAGACATCATAGCGATATGAATGAAAAATTGTTAAAGCTACATTAAAAATCCGAATCACACACACACACACACTGAACCATATTTGTTGGTTAAGGAGAAATCATCCAGCTGAGCAGTCACAGGCACATTTGGACCATTTGTCGTAACTTCATCAAAGCTAGTTTTAGCTCACCTGGCCACAAGGCCAAATGATCTTACAGTATTGCCCTATGCCCATTGTGCATTGTCCATCATGTGTCCTTCAGCAGTTTCTCTTAAACCACTTCACCCGTTTTTAATAAATTGTATACAAAGTATTTTAGCTTTAAGGGATTCCAGTTCATATAAATGATTCCAATTTGAAATTAATGCATGGCCACCATTACTAAAAATAGAAAATTCTTTAAACGACTTCTCTAAACTGCTCAACAGAATTTGACCAACTTTGTATTTAAGGAGGTTTAGTATTCAACAAAAAAATTATAATGATTTGCCAACAGATGAAGATAAAAATATAAAGATGCCTTGAAACAGTTGCTTCTAAACATATGTGAAGTTAACAGCAGAGGAAGAATTTCAACAGAAAGCATCTTGCATAAATTTCTTGACCAAATTTTCTCAGGGTTCCAGTGTCCTCCTGTTTTTTAAGGAAGTCCTCGAATCTGACTGGAATCTGAATTCAATGAAAATATCCTGGAAACCTCCTTTTGTCATAAAATGTTATGGAATTTGATATTAAAAAGTTGAACTAAAAACTTTCCACAGCATCTTTGCATTGAACCATTTTGCAACAATCTGCATATTACATGCTTGAGTCTGATAACTAAGAGATTCTGCACACATGCCTTCAACTGCAGAATTGTGTCTTTAATCAAAGTATCAGACTTTAAAAATGACTCTTGAAATTTGTCATTTTCTCCTTAAAATCTCCTGGAAAACTCCTGGAAAATAAAAATCATTTTGGTGCAGGAACTCTGATTCTTGCATACAACTCTTAGACGTAAGCCAGTTGAGCAATCTCAGGCCCACTTCAGCCTATGGATTTTATATGTCCACCATAAAGAAGAGTCTATAATGTTGAGATGTATGTCAGTTCATCTGTTTGTTTGCTCTTTAGCTTCCGAACAATAATCAATAGCTCGAGTTCTCCACCATGTGCCATTACTTTATGTATGGTTTGCACTTTGGGTAAGGAAGATGCTATCAGTTTTGGGGAAAACACATCAAAAGTCAAGTCCAATTTGACTGAAAGAACAAAAACAGTTTCCACAATATTGATTTCAGGATCAGAAGGTCAGAGGTCAGGGTTACTATGACAGAATGAAAAAAATTAGTTTCAGCAAAATAATGTTAGTTCTATGTCACAGAAAACTTTATGGATGGTTGGCACTTGGTGTAAGGATGTAGACTAATGATTATAGGATCAAAAGGTCAGAATCATAACAATCAATAATGAAGATCGCGGCAACTAAAAGAAGTAAAATTGTTGCTACACAAGGACATTCTACATCACATATTTGGACCAAATTTTGTGGATGGCTTGCTCTTTGGGTGTGAAAGAAACCTGTTGATTTTAGGGTCAGAAGGTCAAAGGTCAAAGCCAAAGTCACTCCAGCTGAAAATGAATTTTTGTTTCAGTAATGAATAATTTATTTTTGAAGGTGTTTCTTGAGGCAAATAAGTTCAGATAAGAGAAAAGATTGATGGAAAGAAAAAAAAGTTTTTGCTTAATGGCTGTAGTTCTAGACCATATACTATAAATCAGAGTTTAGTAGAGGGCATGCCCTTAAGGTATGGAAGAGGCCTACTGATTTTGTAGTCAAAAGGTCAAAGGTTTTGTAAGAATAACTTTTGTCTTAATTAAGTTCCTTGACCAAACTTTTCAGGATGGGCTTGCACAAATAAAACTTTTGCATATTTTGAGATCAAAGGGCACAGTCATGGTGCGTCTAGTAAGAAAATAATGGTTCCTGCACAATAGGTTTAATTCAGGACTTTGATCAAAGGAAGAGGTCATTGAGACCTGTTGGTTAATAACCATGCCATACTAATGCATGTCGAGACAAAATTTTTTTTTTTAAATAAAATTTTTCTTAATTGTATTAAGGGACAACATCACAGTTGTAAAAGTAAGGGTTTGAGCCATTAGAATTTCTGTTTAGTATTGGCATCATTGTTGTCAGTAACAATATCCAGTCAGGTTAAGTTATGTATTATTTATCTGTAAGAAAGTATTTCTGTGATTGACCCAGACTTTAATATGGTATAAAAGACAATGCATTCATTAAACCATTGTTGAACCCTTTTTATTTTGTTTGAAAATTCTCATCTTTGAGCAGCAAATACCCAATTTGTTACATTCTTTTGTTAGAGCTTTGAGTAAACAGGTCACTTTCTGTTAGGGTTTCACCATGTTCGTATGGTATCATTACCTTTATCATGACTAGTGTACTAGATAGAAATTGGTTTTAGAGGGTTATGATCAAGTACATCCTGTTTGTGAATGCTACATTACATTTTTGGTATCCATGACTGTGTATTTTACTTCACACATCCTGTCAATCAAATGCCCTATGATGTCTGTGTAATACCAATACCAAGTCTGGGTAATACCAATACCATTGTCCAACCACTGATGGTTTTGTTTTAGCTTACTTTCTCAGACAATCAGAGTTAGGGAAAGTTTGTTTATTCTACATAAGGTAGGTAGTTTTAATTCTGATCTTCTAGTTCATGCAAGTTTGACACTGGGATATCTCTTTCCTCCATACACACATTTTTGTTTTTGCAAATTTTAGTCTGGGACATCTCTCATCTCTCAACACTCATTTTTGTTTATGCAAGTTTTACACTAGGATATCTCTCTTCTCTCTACACAGTTTTGGTTTTATATGGGGATATTTCTCTCTCCTCTACACACAATTTATGCAGGTTTTACATGGGGATATCTGTCTTCTCTCTCCACACAATTTTGTTTATGCAGGTTTTACATGGGGATATCTCCTTCTGTACACACAGTTTTATTGTGCATGTTTTACATGGGGATATCTCTCTCCTCTACACACAATTTTGTTTATATAGGTCCTTAAATTGGGATATCTCTCTCCTTCACTTTACACACATTTTTAATTACACAGGTTTTACATTGGGATATCTTTCTCCTTCTCTCTACACACATTTTTTAAATTCAATTTTACACTGGGATATCTCTCCTTTTCTCAATACACATTTTTGTTTACTGGTTCAGGATTACTCAAGATTTTTAACTGCTGTTTCTCTGAATTAAACAATGTACATTAGATAATCCAAAAGTGCTACAGGCCACCCCCAAACCCCTAGTTTTGTTTGAGTTCTAAATTGTTTTTCTTTTTTAGTTTCTTTTTAAGTTATGATCAAATAGGACAGCTGTTACTCTAGGACTGAACAAATCATGCAAGCAGTGGCCACATATTTTGTATATTGTATGAAAATTAAAATTTAAAGTGGAAATTCCCTTCTTTATTTAAAGAAATGGGAATTGCAAAATATAGGGCAAATTTGTACAAGTGTTTAGACTTGCAAATGTTACATTTAATATTTTGTGCAGTTTTTGGTTAGTTTTTGGTTGTGATGCTTTAGAAATTAGTGGGAATTCCACAAGCATGCATCATAGAATAGACCATGATTAATGTCAGAGTTATGGACCTTTTACAGACTTTTGAATGCCCATTTTCATGAAAGCTAGAAAGTTTCCAAAAGTTTTATGATTCAAATGTTTTGCTTTTAAATTTACAGCATTGTTGGACTTTCAGCTTGGGCATCATGCTCAGAAAACTTAAGAGTATGTGACCTGTTTTAATGAAACCAACAATAATGTTCTTTATGCAGGAGTTGTAACTCAAAGTTGCTCCGTTTTATATTCCCACTTTAGAGTGGAGATTTTGTTCCTGGTGTATTATAGAACACTGTTGAAGATAACATGAGCAGGGTTTTTATTCCCCATGAACTAAAGGAAAGGAAAGATAAAAAATGCTGCATCATGAAATGAACTTGGGATAGGTCAGCAGACCTGAAACAAGTCTATCTGTGTTTGTTTTGCATGCTCTGTGAGATATTTATGTAACTAGTATGTTTACCTCTATGTTAAGCAAGCCCATATTCAGTTGGTGGCATGAGTGGGATGCTATAAATTGTCATTTCACACAGACCTTTTCACTGGCAGAGATTCTGGTGTCCATTGTATTTTTAGATTGCAAAGAAATAAAATATATACCGTTTAATTCATAACAATTTTAGCATCAAATGAACTCTTATTAATGCTTTCTTAATCAATTCAGAGTTTTGTGACATAAAATGTTCATGGATTTTGTTGGCTGGTTGCTTGGTTTTAGCAGCTATGTGTTTCCCAAGGACACAATGAGGTTGCTTACCTGGGCTGGCCTATATGATTATCCAATCCGCAGTCCTTGATTTGGTTTGGTTTTTTATTTTTAATGTAGCTTTAAGAATTTTTCAGTCATATCGCGACGATGTCTGCAGTGTGGCAGTTTATAGTGATGTCAAGCACTGGGACATCATGCCACAGACATGTAGCATGATGTCCGACCGAGTCATATTATCCTGACACCAGGCCGACCAGTCCTAACACTAACTTCTTAATGCTGAGTGCCAAGTGAGGCAGCTGTTAGTACCATTTTAATAAGTCTTTGGTATGACTTGGCCGGGGATCGAACCCATGACCTCCTGCATCCGAGGCGGACGCTCTAACCACCAGGCCACAGGAGCGGTCACAGTCCTTGAAAAAGAAGTTCAAAACTGTATCAATTTAGATATCACAGGTCAATTTTGTGGATTAATTTTTTATGTTTGGGCTGAGTAGATGTGGTAATTTGCAATCATAATGTAGATTTTGATCCCATGTCTTTATGCTAAGTTTTTTTTAAAATAAAAATATTGATTTACAAGTGATTGTAGCTATAGTAACCACTATTCAAATGACATGTTTAAATTTAAAAAATGTGATCCCAAACAGGAAATAATACACTCCCAATTTTTTTTAAAGAAAATGAAAGCAAAACTATAATTAACAAAAAATGTAAGGTATCCAGGTTCTTTAGACCCTGCATGTTGCAAAAAATTTTCAGCTCCTTTATCTTTTTAAAACTTTTAAGCACAGTTCATTTGGAGCTCAAGATATTACAAAAGCATAGCTAAGCCTTCAATTTGATCAAGGAGGATGAGTCTGGCCTGAGCAAAGAGTCAAGAACAGTTCTTTTTTGCTATGGGTGTTTCAAACAATAAAATACTTTAGGCAGGAATTAGGCATGCTGTAAAGAGTATATTGGCACTAAATTTACTATGCTACAGTTTTGGTACCTTAACACTGTTAATCATCTTGCCTAACTCAGTGTACTTCTTAATTTATTCTTTATTCAGGTATCTTCCTGATAGGTCATATATGTTGTAAGTACTGTATACATTTTTTTCCCTTTTAGATCCAGTCACACAGTAGAACTCTTAAACTACTAGAGACAAGTAGTGGAGCAGACGACAGGCTAAAACTATTGGTGTGCCGTGAGACCTGTAGCAGACAACATATTTCTTAGCAGACACAACCCAAGGCTTTACCACAATGTGATAACATTATTGACACTTCTGCTGGCAGGTTGTGTTGAGGGCCGAAAATGGAGTGCCTGAAGGTAGGTTAATGTCATTCAGAGTACAGCGGTATAATATTTGCTGTGTCATTGTAGGTGGTATTCACCAAGTATGAATGACTGCAAGCCGAATAATGCAGAGAGAAAAGTGTGAACGTGATTTGAGTTGTGGGAATTATTTCAGCCACCTCTAAGAGCAGATAGGGCCACTAGACAGCACTTGTATGGTCCATGAGTTAGCTTTTTTTTTTTTTAATTTTAAAAGACTTCATCTTTGCCAACACAAGTGGAGCATGAAGGATGACGGAACTCGTTATTTTCAGAAGAATTTTGAAGTAAGTAAGAGTCGCTGTATGGTATCTTTAATTATAAATGGGTAAACTAGCAGCTGGATGCAGGCAAAAATTACTAGAGGAGTTGCAGCAACTGATCTCTTGATTTCTCTTGAAAAGTTTATGGCTTTTAAGTTATTGTGTGTTTTGTCATTGTGGAAACAGAAAGTAGTACAGGTAGACTGTATTAGGTTTAAGTGGACCTTTATAAATCATGGATATGTTTGCTTCAAAGTGAATTGATTGTAATTGCAGGAACACAAGAAGGACTGTTATGTGTACCTTTGGATGACTTGATATTACAAGCAGAAATTCGTATGACATGGTGATATACATGGAATTGAAATTGTCCTTGTGCTTCTGAGAATTTTTATTTAATTTACAGGGAATTGAGAATCAGCTTAAATACTACATACATCATATGTTTGATTATGTTAAGGTAAGATCTGATTATAGTCCCAGAATAGTCTGTAAGTAATTACAGTAATATATATTGGAATATTATCACATTCTTATTTAAAAAAGTATTTTTTTTTTTTTTTTTTTTTATTTGATCTCGCTGAAGTGTGAAATGGAACATGCTGGATTGGTACTATGTCAGCATGCTGTTAATGGATCTCTCTTAACATGAATTTAGGAAAACTATCACTGGATTGGTACTAGGACAGCATGCTGTTAATAGGAATTTCTTAACATGAATTTAGGAAAACTATCACTGGATTGGTACTAGGACAGCATGCTGTTAATGGGGATTTCTTTTATGACTAAAAGCTTTAGACCCACTTGTAGTGGAGAGTGTTTCCAAATTTTATTTTTAGATATACCTGAACTTTTCTTTCTAGCCATAGCTAAGGGCTCTAATTATTGTTAATGTATTTGAAGGCTCTCAGATGTAACAGTGTCTAGCAAGGATACACATTGTGGTAATAATTCTCCTCCAGCCTTAATTTTAAGTTTGACATGTATTGTTTTTTTGTGCACTGCCAGCATCAAAATGTAAAATGTTAAAATTGGTTCATTCATCTGTTATCACAGTTTTGTTTCATGCAGTAATTTTTCAGGAAAGATGAAACGCTAAGGGATGATAATTTTATTTACTGTCATTATTTCCATCATTTTGTGGGAAAAAAATGTGTTCCCCCCCCTTCAAAACGGATATTTATGTTTTAATTTAAAGAAAATAACCTCTCAAACTTGATGCTTTTATACCCTACAGTAATTAAAATGTCAGTCCTTTCTAGCTCACACTTATATGCACATCTGCTGGTCCCACAGTTTGACCGCTCCGGTGGCCTAAGTGGTTAGAGCATCCACCTTGAATGCAGGAGGTTGCAGGTTTGAACCTCGGTCAAGTCATACCATAGACTTATAAAAATGGTACTAGCAGCTGCCTCACTTGGTGCTCAGCATTAATACGTTAGTGTTAGGACTGGTCAACCTGGTGTCAGGATAATGTGACTGGGTAGTACATGATGCCCCAGTACTAGACATCACTATAAACTGCCACACTGCAGACATCATAGCAGTATGACTGAAGAATTATTAAAGCTATCCAAATCTCTCTCTCTCAGACCGCTCCGGTGGCCTAGTGGTTAGAGCGTCCGCCTCGGATGCGGGAGGTCGTGGGTTCGATCCCCGGTCGAGTCATACCAAAGACTTACAAAAATGGTACTAACAGCTGCCTCGCTAGGCGCTCAGCATTAAGAGGTTAG
>JAECUM010094046.1:40000-62661 GCA_016617855.1 Megalonaias nervosa | reverse complement strand
CGACCTTGGTTGAGCCCTAGACTCGAACCCAGACAGATAGAGTCAAGATGGCAGTGATCGGTAAAAAAGTCGAGCGCTTTAGACCACTCTGGAAACTTAAATCAAATCGTTATAAAACTGAAGTAGGGTCTTTCCGAAAGGGCGGTTATCTATGAGGTTATGTTAAAAGGTATTTTGGGGAAAATAAACTCAAGGTTGGTTTTATTATAAGTATTTAGAGGTTGTTTTCTCATCGAGAGGAATTTAGAGCTAACGTCAAACATCATTAGCCAGTGCAATGCATGCTCTGAAAATTAAATTTATTAAATTAGGAAAATTGGCTGTAGATATTTTGGAAAAATTCTTGACACTATAATTCTGCCAATTTTGATTTAAGCTTCTAAACTTTTGGCCTTAATGAGTGATGTATAAAAAGTGGATGATAAATTTTGTAAATATGTCTTACAGCTAGGCAGATCAAGATCTAACTGTTTCATGCATCGAGAATTGAATTAGGTCATAACTCATTTAAACCCGTGAATATTGCCAGACCAACACAAAATTGGTTGAAAATACTTGAATTGTCGAATAATCGATTGCAAATTCATTGATAGCATTTTTAGAGAGTGATATATATGTTTGAAATTAGGAATGACGGTGGCGTGCTTCTAATGTGTTCTTGTACCTTAATTTTTGAGTTGCTATATTTTTCCTTTTGCTAAATGTAAAAGAATGAAGTTGCCTCCAAACATTGAGGATACAAATTGGATTAAAATAGTCATAACTGAATTTGTTTTTATTGTGCAAGTAATAGGTTGACCATTGAGATCGAGGAACCATCCCAAGGTTACTTTCCAATCTATCACAATTTAGTGACAGTAAATATAGTGCAGAGATATGAAAACCACGCACAACACTCAGGCACTTGAATATAGCTCGCAATATCTTTCTTAATACACAATTTAGATAGACAAATATAAACATACAGCGTCTAGGTGACTTCAGTTTGTGATCTTATTGTCTTTTGCTTTGTCTACCGTCAGTTCAAACCAAACTACATATTAATTTTTAAAGCTTTCAACTTATCTTACAAACATTATACCCTCTCATATGATGGTATTAGACCAGCATTCAATTATAGCACATCTTTCCTCGTTAATGGTAGAATAATGGTTCCCGCTGTTTCCAAATTAGCATAGATTCTTCTTTCTTTTCTGATTTGACAGCAATATACGTTTCCAAATTATAGTGGTCTTTAAGAACAATTGTCAACGCATCTAATCTGGCATTTCCCCATTAACTTTATATATATAGATGTAACATTTGGCTAGATAAAAAGAGTGAAAAGGTTATTGATATATTGTATCTATACCTGTTATCACCCAATATAACAGCTTTTGCACTGAGCACGATAGTTACGTTCTCCCTATACCGAATCCAGTGGGACGCATGATTCCTCAGGCTAGTTATCACATTGCATTCCCAGAACAAATGCAGTGTTTGTTATGCATGTCTATATTTTTTGTAACTCGTTGAATACTTTTATATGTAAATTTTGTTCTTGACTGTAAATTGTAATGATCATCCATTATCAAGATATTAGTTAAGTTTTATGCACGTGTATAAAATTATATTTTGAGATATCGAGTGTAAATTGTGTAGGATCTATGAATAGTTGTTGACGTAGGTGTTAATGAACATAAATAATAATATTAATTGTAAAACCTTCTGACAACTTAGGTGTAATTTATTATTGGCTGGTGGGATCAGGTAGATTCCTAGAGGAATTAAGTTGTTTTCTATTGGATGGGCTTGGTAAAGTGGGTTCTTTTACGATGTGGGATACTTGCAAATTGTCACATAGCGAGTAGGCGTTAAATGAGTTTTCACCCCTTTTGCTTGTGTATAAGTAAACGGAGCTGGAAGATTTTTGTCAGTCTTATTTCTAACGATTTTGTTGTACTCTCAGCTTGAAGACGTATTTAATGCTCTGTTTAGATATCTTTTGAGAAGAAACGTTTGTTTAAATTATTCGTTGCTCATGATACTAAACTATTATACTGGGACAATTGTGTATTTATTCAAAGGAGTTCTGGACAATACCATTGAGATAGCCAGGACTGTTGGCAAACCAGTACATTCGAAGACCTGAAATTCATTCAGAATATTCGATTCTTTAGGAATTGTGATAGAACTTTTGGAATTAGTTTGGATTCAATTCATAATACTCTAAGTCCCGCTTAAATTTTCATTTTATTACTTTGATAATTAAATTATTTGTTAAGCTTTTACAAACCTTGTTGGCTTTGCTTCTTTTTTTACTTAGTTGATGACCATAGAGGCGTAACAGTATTGTTTCAGTGAAACTTTTTACAAAAAGTACACTGATCAGTATCAGACAATTCATTGTTAAAATAATATGAGTAAAATGAAATTGAAAACATTGTAATTTTGTTATTGTAAAATCTTTAGCCTATATATTATCCATATTGAAATTGACAATTTCATTCCATTTATTTTCACTAGTTGTCTAGCATCCTTTCTCAAAAGTGATTAGCAATAGTTTTTATATCCTTTATTATTATAAAATATAAATTCTATATGGAAAAGGATAAATGGTCTGAAGGGTGTGCATATGTATTACTGTAACCTTTAACGTTTTCACTTTACACATTGAATTATACCTTGAAAGGGAAGGAAATTCGTGTTGAAATCGTATTTAGCTTTAAAACTAAAGATCAAGAATATTCCCTGATCTGTCAGCATATCACCAATATAGAGTACATCATGCTCAAACCATTTCCTATGGAAAATTGGTACTTTGTTTACATTTATGAGGGAGTTCATTCATATACTTATTTTCATAAGATCCTCTCCTCTTTGGGGTATATTTTTCTCTGTTAACAGTTACCATGCCAGTTAAACATCACGTCAAAAAGCATTGTTTTGGTTTGTTTTATTTCGGATGACCTCATCACATTTAAATCTCGAAATAGGAACTCGCAAGTTTCATATTTTTAAAAAAAATTTTTCAAATTTTCGTTTATGTAGAAGAACTATACTACTCCACGTTATTTTCAAAGCTAATATAAATTTATCAATATCTATCGTCGGCAATCCAGCTTTAAAAAAACCTTGAATCATAACCTCTCATAACCTCGTAACTTTGTTGACTTTGGCTTCCATATAAAGGTGGAAATAACTCATTAAATATCCTGATAAAATTTTACCGAGGATTTGGTAAAGAGATAAATTAGTGATTAAGTTTTGGATAACTAAGGTGTTCAGGGCTGTTATTTTACCAATTGGTGTTAGGGATCGTTTTACCCAATGCTTTAAGAATATTTAACCATTTCTATTTTGCTTTCAAATGACATTTTTACCATTTTATCCAAAGCCACAGAAAACTTTATGCCCAACGATGTCAATTCAGTCACCCACTGTAATTTTAGCATTTGATGAAATGTTTCTGCATTGAACTTCTTGCTTCCCATCCAAGCTGTTCTCTTAGTAATGTCTTAGTAATGTTAAGTTTGAGTCCCGAAATCCTTGCAAAGAAGTTTGAAACTTTAATGGATGATTCCAAAGATTTATAAGACCCTTCAATAATTAAAGTGGTATCATCTGCAAACTGTGATGGCACATATTCTCTTTTGTTTAGTTTGATACCTTAAACATTGTTATTATTGTTTAATAATATAGGCAATATTTCTGAACATCATAAAAAGAGATATGGTGTTACTAGATTACACTGTTGTAAACCTCTGGAAATTCGGAAAAACTCCGAGAGAAAGCCAGTCGTGATATAATTAATTCTTCATCATAGGGCTTTCTTTCATCTGTAAATTAACTTGAGCCGACTATTTGCGGTAAACTTTTATATAAATAACCGAGATTTGTTTTCAAGAATCTACATTGTCTATTTAGCGTAGTGGCAATTATTTCCGCGATGTGTAAGATTTATGCTTATTGACTCATAAAATTAAAACAAGAACAACAATTTTAGAAACAACTAATAGCAAGGACAGGGCGAGCATACTTAAATAGCATTAATAATAGTAAAGGAAAGAGAAGAGCAGAAGAAAACTAAGAAAGAAATGAAATGGGACAGTTATAATTAAGTTTACTGACTGCCCAGAAGTAAATACTACAATATAAGCATATTGAATAAATGTGTAATATATGCAATTATAATATAGAATTATGTGGCATAAATGTTTTTATTATATCTAATTACAATGTTAAACCATCTGGCATATATGTGTGGTATAATCAAGTACAATGTACAAGCATGTGGCATATATGTGTAGTATATCCAATTACAATGTACAACCATGTAAATAAATGTACAATATATCCAATTCAGGAGCAATCTCTAAACTTAAACGTAAACATACCTCTGTTACGTGCCCTCTTAGTCTTTCAGATTTCTGTATTCTGAGAAAGTCCCATGTGATAAACCTTAACATATTCATAAACCTTCTTTGACCAACATTATTTGTATGCGAACACCAATAGTGTTGGAAACCCATCATGCACACTATTCGTTCTCAGATATTTTCTGAAGCTCTCTCTCTTTGAAATGAGTTAATTTTAAGTGTAAGAGCATCATAAATATAAGTTTTGCAAACGTATCTTTCTTGTTGCTACTATAACAGAACAAAACATGTTCATTCTAAGACTACTAAAATAATCATAATAATCATAAAAGAAACCCAATAAATCAAACTAACATTACTACTACTTCAAACATTATTAAATTTCAGAATATATTCACATTCAGAGTACATAAAAATCATTAACAAGTAAAATAAATTTGCTTTACCCAAAGGCTTTATTACTCGGGTGAATCCTCCGCACTAGTGAGAAATCTCTTTATGTAAAGAAGATATTAATACGATCTGCAATATTAATTAAATATATACCTGAAAATCTATGATTTAAAAAAAAATAACCCGTGAAGTACCGGATGATGTTGGTACGTCCCATGATAAAGCATTCTGCCTAATAGTACGTTCCTAAATCTTGTGGGCAGATTCTGACAGACCTTCAACCGCGTTCAATCTGTAAAGACGGAACAATCCCTATAATCTGACATCTCAACACAAACAATATTAACCAACACAATGTTCTCAATGACGATTTTCCATTATGATGTCGAACTTTTGGTATCAATTTCGTATTTGACCTCTGTAGCTAAAAGCAAATGCATATCCTGATAAAGGTATAACATTCTATGATTTTTTGATTTTTTAACTCCACACTTCTTCAGAATTATCTCCTAACGTCAGAATTAATAACTAACAAATGACATGTGATGATAATCATATAATCAGTAACCAACATATAGTACAATCCCTTATGGAATAAATAAAATGTTATCAGTAAGAATCTATATGCGCGTTATACATATAAAATAGGACAGGAGACAACACTCCATCTGGTTTTACATGATTGGTTACCGGAAAGAACTTTATAAATCTTGTTCCATCAAACCAATAATATCTGCTTATACTATCTGCTGCATACTGAGCTTCTTGATACCATCGCACGTTTCTGTCGAGCAGGTTTATGAATCTAGATCAATAATTAATCTTGTCAAATGCACATTTAGTATCAAGCAGAACGTAAACAAGACTTCATTATCAAATATAAACTTAATTATATCGTGAAACGCACAAGACCTCTTTTAATAACAAGAGCTTCACTGATTATGAATTAGACTGAATCAAAAGTGAGCATAAACAGCTCGGATTAACTCGACTGTGGTGTCTCGAAAGCTTTAAATATACCTACAGAAGCTTTAATTTCGATACATCGAATTAAAAATAAATAGACTTAACAGTCGCATATGACTCTATTATAAAAAGATAAATAGCAGTATAACATTGATTAAAATAGTGCAATAAATGAAAAAAGTTCTTTTCCATGGTGCAAAGTTTAAAACAATAATTGTTTATATGTATTTTTCTTACTTTATTGCCTTAGGAAAACAATCTTAGTAGGAGACACTCGCTAAAATAACAAGATATAGAAACATATCCAATTTGCTTCATAGAAGTTAATATATTTAGAATATAAACTGAACTTGCCGATAGAAGAATGACACTAAACACCCGCCTTCAACAAATGAGATACCATATAGTAACTTTGCCACTATCAAATTCTTATGAAAAATAGGGTGTCGACTTGTTCGCAAATAAACATATAATTTACTTAGAACATAAGTCAACTGTTATCCTGAAAATAAGTGTCTTGACTTCATATGAGCAGTAAATATTTAGTGTTTCATACTCTGGTTCCACTACGTAGGCTGAAGGAAAGGAACAGAGAGGAAGTTTAGGAGCTTTCCATAGAGATATCTTGATGTATTTATTCTAAACTGTGAAGTTATCAGAGTCTAAGGTGAAAGGTTAGGTTGTTTTGAAATCAATAATGATGGGGAAAAATTAGAGGCATATGAAAATAAATGAATTTCAAAACCAATAGTGGAAAATCGACATCAGATTAGCAATCACACACTTAAAATCAATATCAGGTTATTAATCACACACTTAAAATCAATATCAGGTTATTAATCACACACTTAAAATCAATATCAGGTTATTAATCACACACTTAAAATCAATATCAGGTTATTAATCACACACTTAAAATCAATATCAGGTTATTAATCACACACTTAAAATCAATATCAGGTTATTAATCACACACTTAAAATCTTTCTCTGCTTTCATACTGAGGAGTATGCTTTCATGATTTCATATTCGTAAGGGGTGAGACGTGTGACCGTGATAACCTTATTCCAGTGTCAGACCCAAAGGCTAATAATAGCATTTAGAGTTATTGGAGTTGATAACACCTGTGTAGTGGATCGTATATCACAATAATTATCCTCCGTGAGAGTCAACAACCCATTTTTACAGGTGTCAATTGTAAAATTCAAAAGTTATCTTGCTAGAAGTGAGTAAATACGGTCTATAAAATTAGAGAATTTTAAATAAGAAATTTCTTTCTCAAGGCAATAAAAACTGTAGGATGTTAATCCAGCACTGCTAATTTCGATATCTAGATAATATAAAAATATCTAATATCTTTGTGACCGATCATAATGAAAACTTCTTCCATCTGGATATCTCATTTGGTCTGAGGCACGTGGACCATGGTATCCCCTTGCTTGATGTTCAAGCATATCCCAAGGCTGGTAGCGTGTAGATACATCAGAAGTTTCAGAACCTCTTCGTAAACCCTCAGAGGAACTTCTTAAGTATCCATTATAATCTTCTTCAGGTGGTGACACTCTTAGGTCATTAAGGCCTTCTTTCAAGGATCCAGCAATTGATGGTGTCAGGTAGTCTTCATGAATAGTCGTTGAAGGTCTATTGCTACCGACGATCTTCCGCTTGTAAGGATCCTTTACTGAGAGCTTTTCGTAATCTTGTTGCGATTCCGAGAGCTCCAAATAAGGTGGTGTTTGGCCATTAGCCGTTTCATTGTACAACGTGGAATCATTAATGTAATCGTAGTCTTCTTCTAGCTCTTGTTGTTTAAACGTGTCAACACGAGGTACTGGCACTGGTGGTCGCATTCTATCTATTTCTCGAGGTACTTTGTTAGACCTGCGAAATATTATGCATGGAAAATGTTATGTTTCTTATACATCACATTTTGGTTTAGCACAATTAAATAATATGATCTTGAATTACTCTAAAATGCAATTACACTTAAAAACATATAAATATTTGTACCAAAATCTTGAAAATACGTTGGAAATTATGCTTGTATTGTGTTTGTTATACGTCCAGACTATATTAAAAGAGATGTTATTTTTATGAATGTTTGAATCAGAATGTTTGAAATTAGTACTGTTACGTATATGTAATTAAATTACTTGTGTGCTAGTTTTAAATTTCTTTTCTTTTTTTTTTTTTTTTTTTTCATTACATGTTAGTGCAATGATAATTTGTTTCACTGGATTTGACATTTTTCCCAGTAAATTTAGTTCAATTCTGTAGCCGGATTAAAACGCAAAAGTATTGCTACATTGTATTTTTAGCTGACCTAGTTCCTGACCTTGATTCAGAAATTTGGTAAACACAGAGTGAAAATCATTGGTCGAAATCAAAGTCATGCTTGGCCTGCGTGTTCATTGAATAAACAACGTTTTATTTTTAAATTCATTTCCAGTGTGGGAATCGTTGATTTTTAACTAAGGCTATACTAACCTACGTGCTAATTGACATATTTTTACTGCGCTGTTCGAATTAAGTGATCACGTGACCTATCACGCGGGTGTGAAATTGCGTTTTTAGTTGGGTTTAATACTCAATCTCAGTGTTTCTGAGTCAGTTGTAACTCATACCTTCAGGCTGAAAGGTATTCCTGTTGTTGACATTTGAATTGAGTTTATTTTATTTAAAATAATTTATTCACCCTGGAAAATACTCTTCTTCATCGAAATTCTTGGTCAAAGACATTTACTAGAAATTATTCGGAATTCTAAAGCTAGAATTATGTTCTTGGTGACTCAACACGGAACTGTTGACACATCAGTACATAACGGGTTATAGAGGACGTCATCGCCTTCCATCTTGGAACATCGTCGAGATTCGAACTTGGATTCAATTAGAACTGTTTAGTGATAGGACTTATATTTTTAAATTTTAGGACTAATTTTTGGGCAACATTCACAAACCGTAAGTCCTTTTTCATATTTTTACCTTGTTTTCTAGGGAAATAAATTATTTTGTTAAATTTACAAAGCTTGTTGGCTTCACTCTTTTCTTTGTTACTTTGTACGAGCCTAGTTACGTAACAGTACAAATTTAATATTCTTCGAATATGAATTAAACAATACCTTCTGCGTTTGAAATTCACGGCTGTAATAATTATGATTACAGCGATTACCAATAGGAAACCGCCACCTCCAGCAGCCGCTCCTATGATGATAAGGTAAGATGTATCTGAAAAAAGATGTAAGCGATTGTCTAGCGTGATTAACCCCAAAACCCATGCCAATTTATTTATAGGCATGCAATTAAAGCACTTTAAAGTTCACTGAGAGGTTTGGATGCTCTTCATTTACGTGCAAGCCTCAATGCTCCCAACAAAGCGACTTAAAACACTTTAACATAACTCCAGGAAGAATGACTACAAAAATAATAAAAAATTCCACATATAAAATTTCTCAAATTTGCTCTTCAACATCTCCATTTGCTTTAAGTACATGACACTGAATGGCATATCTGTTTTGCCGTCTCAAAATAGGGTAGTTTACATGAAACGTAGCATTATCTATATGTTTATTCATATCAACATTGGCTACAAATCTATATCTACCAACCAAAAAGGTGCTATTCATATCTACCAACCAAGAAACGCTTTGGCAATTGAGAAAGGAGTATTTAAGTGACCCAAAAGTGAGCAGAATTGATAAATACGACGACGATAAAAAAATGTGGTGAAAAATCGTTGTTAGAGGAAAAAATCCACAGGCATAGTCACCCCGACAAAATTACTAACTGGTCCATCTGCATGCTGAGTCATTCTATGTTATTTTGAAATAAAGCTATTGCAACATATTTGATGACAATGACAATATTTACAAATATACGTAACATGACTGCCTAAGTTGGTGTACAACATACGGGTATAAAGTTTTTAACATTAATATTCTCACTTAATACTTTTCAGACGTCATCAACTGTAAATGGGTAAGTAATAATTAGACTCTATATGTTGAAAACAGTATAATCAAACAGGTTACAGCAAGGTGGGCAAAATACGGCCCGTGATCTGGTTTTATCCGTTAATTTACATCATAGGATGTGGCTTTAAAAATTATTTATCTGGCCCGCGCCCCGGAAGAAGTTCCTTATGACTGAGAGTGTTACACCTCGTTTCAAGATTGAACAATGGATTCCTGATGCAAGGGCTGTACGTTCCAATATTCGCCCAGGCCAGTCAGTGTTATTTGACTCGGCGTGTCTTTGGGAAAGGCATTCACCTCCCATTTCATCAGAATGATATTGCCATTATGTTAAAACCGACCAACTTATAAATAAACCAATCATTTTTCCAGCAACCTGCTATTGCTAAACTCTATTTCGCCAGCACAATCATCTACTAGGCCAGGCAATCGATTGCAAATACTAGGCCAGGCAATCGATTGCAAATACTAGGCCAGGCAATCGATTGCAAATACTAGGCCAGGCAATCGATTGCAACTACTAGGCCAGGCAATCGATTGCAAATACTAGGCCAGGCAATCGATTGCAAATACTAGGCCAGGCAATCGATTGCAAATACTAGGCCAGGCAATCGATTGCAAATACTAGGCCAGGCAATCGATTGCAAATACTAGGCCAGGCAATCGATTGCAAATACTAGGCCAGGCAATCGATTGCAAATACTAGGCCAGGCAATCGATTGCAAATACTAAATCAACTAGAAGACACACCGTAGAATTTATATTCGAATGAGAAAATCTAACATGTTCTCTGAAGCTTTTAGATCCCAGCTCTGACACGGAAAGGGAAGTATAAATATTCGATTGTATATTTGAGAAAATGAGAACCTTTGTGTAAAGGTACAAATCTAACATGCTAACTGAATCCTTCGGATCTCTACTAAGAAACACAGACTCGCCACTCTTCTCGCATCATTCTCTTTAACACTAATGTCTTATCACAGTAAGTTTTTTGACACTTCATTATTATTTTTAGCATTATTGACAAATTTTCATCCTATAAAGATCGTTCTTCTTTGCACGCATATTAGAACAGTTTGCAGTTCTAGACTTCTCTATGCATGCAATTTTATCCGTGATATTTTTGGAGTAGTTGTTTTACTGATTTAAATCACGGTGAATGTGTGTGTATGTGTGAAACTGTGTTTTTATTTATCAACGTGTGCCTTTTTATTGTCCGCCAATTTATGCTTATCTTTCGCTCTTGTCAGCGCCTCTATTTTCGACACATTACGAGCTTTTATAAAAAAAAGTTAATTTATATAAGACCATCACTGTCACTTTAAATATAACGCATTATTTGTGAAGTTGTTTTCGTACATTCTGTTTTTATTTTATTTCAGTTGATATGTAGAATAACTCTTGCTAATTTATCACGTATATATTTTAGCTTTATACGTGCAGGCGTTATTCCTGTAAGTTTGTCTTTTTTCCCCATACAAATGGTTTGTTTAGCTCTGCATCCAGCTGCTTTCCAGAATAAGGAGTATGTTCCTTTTCATAAGAATTTGTTTATGTGGATGTGCAACGTTATTCTAACAGGAAAACATTATACAGTTGGCGTTTGCTTTATGCTACATAGTCGATCTACGTTTTTCATCACGTGCAAAACAAAATATTGTTTGCATTGACGAAGATATAGTTTTGGTTTCTTCTGTTAAAGATCTGTTATGCTTTTAATTTAATCAAGGCTCCAGCAAATTTTGTGAGGCAGCTATCTTTTATGCCAATATTCAAGTAGTGAGTAGGCATAGTTCCCCTGAATCTTTTGCAAGGCGTTTATCCGAGGGATCAGTTAGCAAGTGTAGATGCACTAGAGCTCTCATGACCAAAATGATCATTTGTGAAAGTTCAAAAGACAAACTAATGATGTCATTTTAATGACCAAAATGTAAATAATTTAATTACCCGGATGTTTATGATGCTAAGAAACGTATGATGCATAGACGGATGATATACAGTAATAAAAAAAGAGATGAAAACCTGACATTCGGATCAATTCAAGCGTAATAGACTGGTATTAAGCTACGAAGAAATATTTCCAATATGTAGTGATGACTGTCTTAAAGAAACATACCAGGTTTACAGACTTCAGTGGAATAATTCCAGTTCCCAAAGCTGCCACACTTCAAAATAGATCTGCTAACTGTCAGCTCAAAGCCACGCTTGCAGGTGAAGGAACAATGGCGATTGTAGCACGGGAGACAGGTCCCTTCCAACTCAGCATTCGAAATGGAAAGTGGGCATTCCATTTCTTAAAAAAGAGAAGTTTATTTTAACAGTCTGAATATGATCAATTTGATAATACTTAGTCTTTGATCATATGTAAGTACGAATATGCAAATAATAATCGTAGTTGTAATCCAAACCAATCAAAATTAAGGTAGCAGGGCATACATCTGAAAGAAAGGAAGACATGTATGTAGCTTTTGTCTATTTGTGAATGGACTGGCGTCGAATATGAAACGAGCAGTATGTTAGATAGAAAGGACGGAAGCATTAGATAGATGTGCTTGACAAAGATAACTTCATGTACTCACAGCTACAGTCGACAGATACTTTCGACCAAATATAAAAACCATGAAATGATAAACTTACGCGAACAATTGTCAGCAGAACATGCATCAAATATTCATTAGAAAAATACGAAAGATAAGACTCATTCAAAGCCTGTGAAATCTATAAGGCTTAGTTAACGTCTGCAGCTTGGAGATCCTTTAGCGCTCATGAACATGCACAGGGAAGCCCGAAACGACTTATGAAACACACACACACACACACACACACACACACACACACACACACACACACACACACATATATATATATATATATATATATATATATATATATATATATATATATATATATATATGTCCATGATTATAGATTTTACTATAAGATCGTAATTGTAAAAAGATCTTTACAAGACTATCTTTTGTCCATAGCTGTAGGTTGTAAGTAAAATGTTGACTAACATTTGAATTTAGAATATTCGAGAAACATACTTGTTTACAATTTGATTGGAAGTTTCCATCGGAATTACATCTAGGTCAAGTGAAAATTTGTAAAAATACGGACTTAATAAACAAATAATTCATTCCTATTTCAGGTCAGTATTTGTATTTTAGTTGTAATCAGAGTTTGAAGTTGAGTTCAAGTGTAATTCGAGAGGAAATATTTATTTACAGTATTCACTGGAATTGCTAAGTCTTCATTGACGTTGGATTAACACACTGTTTTTTAAATTATCGTGAACTCATTGAACAGCGTACTGAATAGCACTAATGTGGTATTACGTGTAGGCTCGTACAAATGTAAGAGAAGAAAAGAGTAAAGACAACAAGCTTTGTATATTTTAACAAAATAATTTATTTCCCTAGAAAACAATGTAAAAATTGGAAAATAGGATTTACAGTTTGTGAATATAATCCAAATTTTAATCCTAAGAATGAAAAATACAAGTCCTATCACTAAATAGTTCAATTAGAATCCAGGTTCGAATCTCGACGACGTACCAAAATGGAAGGCGATGACGTCAGATGTGGTCTTGTACAAAATAGCAACAATTCCTCAATTGAATCACAGTTTATGTTTCCGAATAATTCCAGAATAAATTTCCACTGAATTTCTTTCTCCCAAAATTTATAAAACAGTACACTCGTTTGGTTTTCTAGAGAATAAATTATTTAAATTCCATACACAAATGAATTTCAAAACCAATCTGGTAACCTATCCTGTCTTCTGTGTATCAGGAATACAACTGGCTGACGAGCGTTCAGAAAGGGTTATATATTAACCCGAATTATCATCCCGTTCTCGCGAGACAGACTACGTGATCTAATAACACTTGAAATACGCAATAAGATATTTGCCAATTTGCACGTAGCTCTCTCTAAGAACTAGACTATCACTCTAAAATAAATTTAAAAATAACACATTGTTTATCCAGATTAACATGTAGGCCGAAAAGGACCTTGAAACAGCCAATCGTATTAGCGTAACGCTTGCACTACCGCGGACCAAGGTAAACTAAAAATATTGCTAATGTAATACGTTTTACGTCTTAGATAAACAGAATTACTGAAAAAGAATTTCGAATCCCTGCAATAATCATTACAATAAAATGTAATGAAACAAAAATAAAATAAAAAAATAATTTTAAAACTAACACATAAGTAATTTAATTACATATACGTAACAATGGTACATCAGGACATTCAAGATTACTGAAATTCATTCTATTTGTTTCTTTTTTGACTTGCGATAGAACATTCAGGAGTATTTGAGATTAAATTCACAACACTGTAAATGTCTCTTAAATTTTTACTTTGTATTGTAGATGAAAATTTAACTACCTGATTTTTCTTTAGTTGTTGGTTTCACTTCTTTCTGTTACATGTTGTAAAGTGCCCAATTTCCAACACAAACTCTCTTACATTTAAAGAGTTACCTCCTGTTTCTGGACTTCCACAGTCCCTAAAGGGAAAACTTGAATTGGTTGCAGTATTTATGATGTGGTATATAGAAAATCGCCTGATAACAGACGCAATATCCGTATAAATTATGGCTTGTTACATTAGCTACTTACATTGAAGAAACAAAATATCTAGACAAGTATATAGACAACGGAAACTCCGAATGAGAAAAATAAAGATTTATTTTTGTCTTAAAATGGTTTATTTGTCAATAAAGAAAGTAATATAACAGAACGTACATGTTTTGTTATTAAGTTGACTCTATTTCAGTACAATTCATAATAACCAACAGTCTCGACAACTTGTATTAAATAATAATAATGATCACAAAGAATTTAATATTAAGACTTAAGAATATTCATAAGAGTAACATTAAAGTCCCCAAAACAAATTCAAATAAATAGAATTATAATGTGGCATGGATAACCATTAATAGAGTCATGCAAATGTGCTGAAATAGCGTCAGTTTTATGGAATTCCAGTATCTACTTACAACTACTCTACGCTCGCATATCTTTGGCTTTGACTTTTTTCATTACCGAAAGTTATTAAATCTTTCTTTTGCAGAAACGAATGTATGTTTTCAAATATGATTACTTTAAATTAATTGATAACGTACAGTATATATTGCATTAACACTCAAACCCGATGTCGGTGGCAGGAAATCTGACTAGTGTGCATGACACCCGTATTTATTAACTGCAATACACCATTTAACACTCCGCCAAAATAGTGCATAATGCCAACAGGTATTTAAGACACAATAAATATTAACTATTATAAAAAATTGTGATTTAAAACAAATATTGAATGCTAATTATATTATTAATTTTTTAATTAGAAATATATGACCAAATAGAAAACTCCTGTATCAGACGTATAATAATAATCATTAGCTTCCAAATGAGTTGGTGGTGTGGAAAAATTAGAAAATGCACAACGCAGATGTGTCACCTATGCGGTGTTTGATAAGTGCATTATTTTATTGATAAGCAGAACTTATTCTACGTAATTTCCATAAGTAAATCGTTGAATGCTATAAAATCTTGAATTGACTTGAACTTGTACACATCAAGTGTCCTATTTGGCACTGCCATATGTCAGGGGAAAAATTATAACATTACATCCACCGTTTTTCAGAAAGAAAACAAATACGTGGCTTTTTCAACAATAACGCGAGTTTCACTGCACTCTATGACCCTCCTCGGATGCGGGAGGTCGTGGATTTGATCGCCGGCCAAGTCATACTAAAGACTTTATAAAAATGGTACTAACAGCCGCCTCACTTGGCGCTCAGCATTAAGAGGTTAGTGTTAGGACTGGTAGGCCTGGTGTCAGGATAATGTGACTGGGTGGGACATCATGCTACATGTCTGCGGCATGATGCCTCAGTGCTAGACATCACTATAAACTGCAACACTGTAGACATCGTAGCGATATGACTGAAAAATTGTTAAAGCTACGTTAAAAATCGAAATCACACACACACTCTCTCTCTCTCTCTCTCTCTCTCTCTCTCTCTCTCTCTCTCTCTCTCTCTCTCTATGACCCTGAAATGGTAAACTCTTATTCTAAAACCAAAACATGCGTTCAGAAAATGTAACAATGTTTGTCCTATTTTGTTTCTCTCCGTTGTTTAAGAGTGCAGTAGAACCAGAGTATGTTTTGGTGATGTCCGTAGTTTTATTGGAAACTATGCCACATTGTTTGTAGCGTGTGCTGCCAAACATGACATCTTCTCAATGGGGATATCCATCAAATGTTATGGTAGAATGAAAACAAATATCTATGAACATTTCTCACATGGAATGTATCGTTGTTTTAATTATCATTGTCCTGTAATACTTTTAAAAAAAACACAGAACCAAAAATGGTGTCCTACATTTCCGTCCTTTTTCAATTCTTTTTTTCTCTTTGCAATGTAACGTTAAATCTGTCCATCTCTCAAATCACTAGTCCCCGTTCTACTGTCACTCAATGCAGTAACAAGTGTGTATGCTTGCGTGTGTGTGTTTGTGCGTGTTAGCTTTTGTTTGTACCAACATTTCATAGGAACATTACATACAAAAACATTGCTACCAATGACTTAAACCGTTTAATTTCTCCGTGTAGGTGTATGTCATCGTTCTAAATTTTTTTCTGCAAGTCACTTTTGGGTTACTAGGTTGTAAAACATAATATTCAAGAGGAACCAAACGAATTTCTTTCTTCATTGGTCTTGTTGATGCTGTCATCCTATCAGATTTACCACCGTTTTCTTCTCTCTCAACCTCTCAGTCTCTCTCTGAGGTGGATGCAGATGATGTTGAATATGAGGTAATCATATCCTCTTCAAGATCGTTAACACAAACTTCTACTAACACATTCGGAAAGTATTGTGTGATACGGATCGCTATTGTGGCTTGGTGTCTGTTTTCTCCTTGAAAAGGTGTCATTGTTTCATCTTCATTATAAACTTTAACTTGACTAAGTTTTACACACTACTTGAACTCTTTACATTTCACAGTGTAGGTGTAAGCCTTTGTTTTCAGTTTTCTGTAAGTGCGTTTTGCGTCTCTCAAATGTAACAATAAATTTAGTGGGACGAACGAATTTCTTTGGGGTTGAATCAGGACTCTCATGTCTTTGTGACAGAAGTGGAGGACATCGATGCAGGCTCACTCATGTCGTCTTCGGAATCACTGACATAGATTTGAGCTAACAGTTCGACTCGCGTGTGGGGTGATGGATGATATAGATGTTGTGATGAATATTATTTTTGTAATGTAAGGGATAGTATGATTTGTGAGATTTTATCTCCTTCTCTTTTTAAGTTAAAAGAGGGCGTTTGGAGAGTGAGTATGATATAATGGATGGTATAGTGGATGTAAGGGATAGTATTTTTGTGGTGTAAGTGATAGTCTATTTTGTGAAATTTCGTCTATTCGTTTGCATTCTAAGCTAACACAGGACGTTTGGAGTGTGTGTGTGTGTGTGTGTGTGTGTTGGTCTTGTTTGTCCTTATAAAACTCCCTTTGTCCCAATCAAATTCATTTCATCTACCTACAGTATACAGGTCAGCCACTTGCAACACTGTAAGGGATAGTCTATTTTGTGACTAGAGTTTTTCCGCATAGTATTTTTGGTAGTGTAAGAGATAGTCTATTTCGTGAGATTTTATCTCCTTCTTTTACATTTTAAGCTATCACAGGTGTTACGTGTAGGCTCGTACAAAAGAAACAAAAGAAAAGAGTGAAGTCAACAAGCTTTAAAAATTTAATAAAATAATTTATTTCCCTAGAAAACGAGGTAAAAATTTGAAATAGGACTTACGGTTTGTGAATATAATCCAAAAACTAATCATAGAATTCAAAAATATAAGTCCTATCACTAAAAGTTCTAATTGAATCCAAGTTCGAATCTCGTTGAAGTTCCAATTTGGAAGGCGATGATGTCTTCTATGACCAGTTTGTGTTGATTTGTCAACAGTTCCTTGTTGAGTCACCAAGAATATTATTCCGGCTTTTGAATTCCGAATAATTTAGTGAATGTCTTTGTCCAAGAATTTCGTTGAAGACGAGTATTTATCAGGGTGAATAAATTATTTTAAATACGGAAATCAACTCAAATGGTAACGCACATGATATCTCACGTGGTCACTTAACTTAAACAGCGCAGTAAAAAAATGTCAATTATCACGTAGGCTATAATAGCCCTATCTAAGAATCAGATTCCCACGCTGGAAATGATTTTAAAAATAAAGCTGTTTACAACAGACTAACACGTGGGCTGAACATGACCTTGGTAATGACCAATCATTTTCACTCAATGTTTACAAAATCGCAACCAAGGTCAAGAACTAGGTTAACTAAACATATAACTTAGCAATAGACTGTGCGTTTATCAAGTCAAAACAGAAAACTGAATTTTCCGAAAAAAGTCAAATCCAGTGAATAAAGTTATCATTTCAATAACGTAATGAAATAAAAATAAATAAAAGAGAATTTAAAACTAACACACAAGCAATTAAATTACATATACGTAACACAGGGCGTTTGGATGGTGAGTATGATATAATGGATGGTATAGTGGGGGTAATGGATAGTATTTTTGTGGTGTAAGGGATAGATATTTTGTGAGATTTCATCTCCTTCTCTTACATTCTAAGTGAACACAAGGCATTTTGGATAGTGAGTATGATATGTTGGATAGCATTGTGGTGTGATTGATAATATTTTTGTGGGTAAGGGATAGTTTTTTTTTTTTTTTTAGCGAGATTTCATCTTCTTCGTTTACATTATGAGATGAAAAAGAATTTTGGGATAGTGTGTTAAGGGGCGTGTTAAATGGTATAATTAATGTGATAGTATTTTTTGTGGTGTAAGGGATAGTCTGTTTTGTGAAATTTCATCTTAATTTACATTGTAAGCTAACACATAACGTTTGGAGTGTGTGTGTGTGTGTGTGTGTGTGTGTGTGTGTATTGGTCTTTGTTTGTCCCTTTCAAACTCCCTTTGCCCCTATCAAATTCATTTTATCGACCTACCTACCTACAGTAGCGCATATTCAGGTCAGCCACTTAGCATCTAGTAAAAATTGACCATAAAATACAAAATTAGGGACAGAGAAATAGGGACATAAAATTAGCATACTTAGCGACACTTTAGGGACACTATAGAGACAAAAAAGTAGACATACAAATCTAATGGATATAAAATGTAGCTAACTAATCAAATTTATAAATAATCCATCTTTAAATAACTACAAGATCTCATGCTCGGTTCAGCTAAATCTGGGAGTCTCTCGAACAGATCTCTTCATATTTATTACTTGCCCACACCTTAGTGACACTATACAAACAAAACATAGGGCCATAGAAAAGGGACATTACAGAGACACATTTAGGGACATTGTAGGGACATTAAAGCTAAGCAAAACTTTTAATCCGTATAACTATAGCGTACCTAATCATATGTCCCTAAATACACAAATATTCTAAAGCATAATGGTTCACTTAGACTAGCTCAGCTGACTAATCAGATCTATAAATAAATTATGTATAATTAACTACGAGATCTCCTGCTCAGTTCAGCTGAAACTCGGATATTGTTTGTGTGTTTGTGTGTGAATTTCAACTTTGAATGAAATTTTAATGAAATTTCGTAACTTATTTAATTTGGTTGATTGCACAGGTGGCTTACACATTATTGGTGGCTTTTTTATTTCCATTAATACAACTGGACTGAATTTGAAAAATAAGTACGGACTACCGTTATGGGGCGTGCACAACATCCATGACTGCGGTGCTTGCGCCACCACTTGGTCCCTCTCCTCCTTTCCTCGACCGGACCAAATTAAAAAGTGCGGCATTCGCATATAAACGCGGGACTGCGGTTGCACGATGCCCGCAGTCCCGACCAATTGAAAAGCCTGACTTTCCGGATTTATCCGGTCGCAAAAGCACCGAGTTTGCATAGGCGACCTTAATTATCATCATCATCATCATCATCATCATCATCATCATCATCATCATCCAATTCTACTGGATAGGTGTCTTTGATATGTCAACAGGGACCTGATTATTCAGCAAAGACACTTGTCCTCCCCCAAATCAATGTCATACGAATAAATAAGTTAATCAATAAAACGGCTCAAACCATGGGATGGACGCCTTTGATATGCCCGCTCGGGACCTGATTATTCAGCAAAGGCGTCTGTCCCTTCCAAAAAATAAATAGCCGTAGGCTAAACTAAAACACCACCTAAATCGAACTCTCAAAAACTTTTTGTTCTTGTACCTGTATCCCCCCATTTCTTCGTTCGCCTCTTGTTTTCCACCAAATAACCCGCTAACCGACTCATCCTGTAATCCAATCATACTATCTACTCTCAACCGAAAGATGACAGTCATCCCAATAGAATTAGGGAATCCGAACACCAGGACCATCAGGGCCTGCCACACAAGGTAACTACGTAATCAGGTTAGAGAAGTACAATAGGGCCCAAAATAGACAATATAAGGTGGTTAAAAGTCCAATGTCCATCAGGCCACGCTGCACAAGGCGGCAAAAACTAATCTACGCAAAGTGATCGGTTCCAAATAATCACAGGTCAAACACCACATGACCGATTGGCCCCAAAATAAAACACACTCAGTAAGACCACAAAACAATATCTCATATAAAATGGTCTAAGCCCAGGACCATCAGGGCCAGTCACACAAGGTGACAAAATTACTGTTATCAAACTGTCATCCGAGGTTTCTACTTAACACTTACTCCCTCATTATAACCTTAAATAAAAAAAGCACAGAGTTTATATTCAAAATTCTTAGTCCGTGTAAGAGGCCCAACTTTAGACCAATACCCTGGAAACAACGGACACCACTCTGCGGCTTGGCGCCTCCCTTCCTGGTCTACGTCGCCCTTTTCCTCGACCGGACACCAATAAGCGTGCAATGCTCGCACCAATACCAACCTCGCTATCAACCAAAGACGTGAGTGAGTGATGGTAGTACTCCCACTCACCCTATGCTAGAGCTGGACTGAAAAACATGAGTGTGTGCTGGGACTATTCCCACTCATGAAAGCCTAACATTCAGGTAGCTTGGAACTTATTGTTCTGCTGCCTGACGGCTAAATTAAAAGCACTCCTTGAGTGCATTAACGCCTGGGGAATGTGGCACTGATTCCATTCCTCAAGGAATAATTAACATCCTGCGGTGCAGGAATTAACCAGTGGCACATGTACTTAACGTACGAAAGCCACTATAATCCAAACTCAATAATAATCCAATTACGCTCTCCACGAGCAATTAAATAGCACGCAGTGGATGCGGACTGAGTGAAATGATTGACATGCGTGTTACTGTTCCCGCCCATCATATGTCCCGTGGAGAATATACAATTCACCAAAAACGGACAAATTGATCAGCACACCTTGTGTGCATAAACGCGTGGGGGGATGAGGCACTTCTTCCTCTCCCCACGATAAATTAAGTAGCCTGCTGTGCAGACACAAACTCGTCACACATGCCCAATTGGACGCACGCGACGTAAATTCAAATAATCAATCAATCAATCATTCGCGCCATTCAAGTCTGAATAACAAAGATGGCCAGCAATATATTGGAGAAACTGAACAAGTTGCAGGAGGTCTTAGACAATTTGGGAATGGTGGAGGAAATGTTGGTGAGAGTTGAGTACGGGTGTTATAACCCGCATCGTGTTAGTATGGAAATCAACAATTTAAGAAGAGCCAAAGAAAGACTAAAATCACTGATCAAAAAGGAAAAAGAAGAAAAGGTGGATCTAGAGGAAAAAAAGAAATTAGAGCTTACAATGATTAGCTCGAAAAAGAAGAAGAAAATGAAAAGAGAAAAAAGAGATAGAGGTGAAGGAAGAAGAGGCGGATGAAAAGGATGAGAAGAAAAAGAAGAAGAACAATGTAGTGGAGAAGATAAGGTATTGGTGGCAAAGAAAAAAACAAGACAGAAGAAGAAGAAGAAGAAGAAGAAGAAGAAACCCAAAGGCACTTTTCAGGGCCCCTCCACTGTCTCGAAAAGATGCCCATTTTCTCTTGCCTACAAAAATGTTTTAGTTGATTTTGTGTGCGGTATACTTATGTCCATCAATCTATGTATGTCTGTGTCTCTGCCTATGTCTCTAACCCTGTCTCTAACCGCCTCTCTATGTCTATGTCTCTACTGGCCCTAGAGTAACCCTTAGTCAAGTCAGCCACTTGCAACACTGTTCCGCCGGATTGAGGTCAGCCACTTGCAACATTGTTGCCATTGTTAAACCCAGTGTCCAGTACCGTGACGTCATCCATGTTAAAATGCCTTTTGTCCCTATAGTGCCGGGGCCCTGTCTCTAATGCTAATTTCCATCGTCCTTTTAAATCTTGTCCCTATAGAACAGCGGTACTTTTTAACATGGAAGTCCCATAGTCCCTATTTCGCCACCACTCACTAACTGGACCTCATTATCGCGCAAAATGACAAAACTCTCAAAATTAAATCTATTCGGGATGATAAAAGCTGAAGACGGCAATGGGAGGATGCTTGTGATTGCTATCAATAAAGCATCTTTCTTTAAAAAAACGAGACAGTTGTTGTATATGTTGTTTCGAAAAATATTAAGCAAGAATGTCCTAAGTAAATGCCAAATTAAATGACCTCATATAGTTTAGACTTATACAGTTTTTATCGACATCATCTCTGGGAATCTTGAGTTTGTGTGCATATAAACACGTGTGTGTATGTGTGTGTCTGTTTTGTATCAACTCTTGTGTATGTGTGTGACTGTGTGTATATAAACACGTTTGTATATATGTGTGTCTGTTTGAGAGAGAAAAAGAGAGATTGCATGGCTGCACAGTCGAAAATATATAGCATGGCTTGATTTACTTTTCAACAAACTGTTCTAAAAGCGATAAGTTGGATTCAGAAAGTCTCCGATTTACTTCCCTACTGTATC
>JAECUM010094046.1:0-37500 GCA_016617855.1 Megalonaias nervosa | reverse complement strand
AGATCGTTGATTGTAAAAGAGTTTTAAGCAGCACCATCACCAAAATAACCCTATCAAAACTATTTACATCAAACCCATCATACTGAGGTAGTGGTTATAATAAATATGAACAACAGCAAATGTGCACATCATCAACTAAAAAGTTGATGTGATATTCGAAACAACAACTATGTTTGTCAGAATGAGAACGCTAATCTTATCCTTGAAGTAGGGGCGGTGAGTTGTAAAAGAGCTTTAGACTGCATCATCACCGATTATACCAATCCTTTTGGAAGCCCCTAAAGCATTTTTATTTTCCCTGGCGAACGTCTACAATTAAGCTGTTGTTATTACTATGTATGATTTTTGAATTGTATCCAAAGAAAAGCCTTGCCCCGTTTGTCAAGCAGTCCGGAGTGCAAATGTTGCCTTCATCCGCCAGGACGCCTGAAGCGCTAACAGAACCGTTGCCAAAGACGTTTCGATGAGTTCCAAATACATAGATACCGTATCTCCATAAATTTTGATTCATCACACCCTGCGGCAGGTTTCTCCAAAAATCTAGGTCAGCAAACAACTTTGTAAATGTAGCATGGTAATGATATACACGGACCAAAACGGTACATAACACTATTTCAAATATCATTAGAGTGTGGTCATTGCATAAATTTCACCACGATTAATATGTATAAATAATTTACCCGTTTAAATGCGAACATGGACAAAGGAATCGAAATCTCTCTTTTACATGCAAAGCTTAAAGTTTGATGTAGGCCCTTATTCCATTTTTTGGTGCAAGTCATCGATGACACACATGATGTTGATATTGTGCGGTTTTACAACACCACGCTGAAAAAGAGTTGACATCCAAGTAGAAACTGTCTAAGCCTATATATTTTACCAAATTGGTTAGAGCCCCACTATATCTATGAAGAATCTCGCCACTCTTTCATTGGTCAGTGTCTACACAGAGACCATACAACTAACGCTCTGGTTACGGTCTTGAAACTTTCTGGCTCATCCTTTCCCGACGATATTCTCTGCATGGCACTGGCCTTCTACGCCTGCATTTACGTCATCTTGGACTCACAGATGAACACCGAACTTGGGAAAGTTACATCATTAAATAACAAAGAGAAAGAAAGAAAATGTATGCATGCTTTTACCCCGAGAAACAACGCACACTGCGATAGTATGCGGATAAAATCACTTCATAAAAACCAGTTTTGTACTCAATTTCCTTGTCACGGAATATAGGTCTTTTGAAACTTACACTGTAATTATATTCTCAACTGTTAACTCAAACAAAACATACCTTATGCGAAAAATGGTATATAAGGTTAATGGGGTCTTTCTGGCCGCTCTCCGCGAAGGATGTCTTTTATGCTGTTTTAGATATTTCGTTAAGCTGTTCAAGGACCTCGATTCTCTATATCATTATCATCAGCGGAGTTCAAAAAGAAAACAAAATATTCTCAGCAGGATAGTCTCTTAGGATGATACCATGACCATACGATCAGGATTATTATCGAAATCTATAACTGACCGATCTGTTGGAGCAGACATAGTGGATGCTTCTTCCATGAAAAGGATCTGGAGTCTTTCTTCGAGGAGTTAAATGGAAACAATGTTAGTCGTCAAGACCAGCAGAGAACTCTTAAAACAACGGTTTCTGATATATATATATATATATATATATATATATATATATATATATATATATATATATATATATATATATATATATATATATATATATATATCTATGTTTGAATGTCACTGATAGTTTTGGTTACATTGCTGAGTGTCAATCATGTGATTGGCTTCCGAAATGACGTCATGATTTTTTCCAACGAAATACTTTCCAATGTACTTTTGTGTCGCTAACCAAACGATGTTTAGTCTGCTAATTGATTCCTAAGAATATGGATGCATAATATCACTACTGGATAATTATTGCTACATGATATATTTGGATTGTACAACAAATGCATTGAAATCGTACGTGAGGACCCAATACATGGCTGACGCTTGCACTGGATGAAATGTTTCAAACAGCAAACTCATAGTAAATAAAGCAAATAAAATAATCGATTATAAGAACATACATTCAGACTGGAATTAACCGCATATTTTAATAATTACTCTAGAAAACGGATATGTTCATAAAGATCGTTTAATGCAGGCATGTCCCATGTATTGACTAAACATTCGTCATTCATTCATACAACCAATGAGAAGAGTTTCTGACTCCGACATGATGCATCGTTCTTGTAATGTTAGTGTTGATTTAACTACATTTAGAATCGATCACTTCTACTTAAAAATAGTACGTCGAAAAGCTATTGTATATCTAAGTTAGCTAAAAGATATTTCTGTAACAGCAACATATAATTACGGATAGAACAGTGCGTAGGAGTAAGGTCTTTCGGTCATACAAACGGTTCTTAGTACAAATGATTGATATAAAACTCCACATGGAAAAATATCCCCATGTATCTCGTATATATCTCTCTTTGAGCACGCCGACTAGCCAGCCATCCATATCCATTAAGACATTAAAAAAATTAGCAGAGATATTTACTGTGCACAAGTATCAAATATATGATATCTGAAATATGATAGCTGAAATTTAACATATCCTATATGTAATAAAGATTGGAATATCGACCATATCATCCGCCAAAAGCTACAAAAACATGCAAATCGGGAAGCTATTGTATACACATATTTACAATGAACAGTACAAAACTAGTTTTTCATTAACCTTGCTAGAAGCTGGCTTTGCTCTGTTCGTTATCAGTTTGTTGCATATCTTAATCAATCCCTGATAGCCTCGAACCCCTGCTGCCACAAATACATTTGACACATTAATTAGGGACTTTCTTCCGAGTAGACGGCAAGAAATTATCCGGCCGGGTCGGTTTTGTATATGGAATGGGTTCTAAACTCCTATTTTGTCCGGTTTCCCCACCCCTCTGTCAACCCTACTTTTGTAAACCATAAAACTTTTCTTTTTGTTTTTCTATTTTATAAACCGGGGGAGGGGGCTGAGGAACCCGCCCTACCCGGCAAGATCAAATTTTTACCGCAAAACTCGGCAGACACGGGTATTTCAGGGTAATGCAAAATCCTGGTACTCGTCGATCAGTAATGTTACCAAGAGGGAAATGACTGAGATACATTTTATTCACTACGGTGATACTCGATTTAAACTGGTGCTCTTCAGCGCCTAAGAATAAACTTTATTCCCGACTCCGAAGAATGGCAACGACGAGACTCAAGGTCACTTAGTTCACCGAAGCATAATTATATCCATCTGCTACGCAAATTCACAGACAAAGAGAGTAAAGCACGACTATGATGGGAGTAAACAATAACCAGGACGACATCCTTAAAAGTCTCATTTTCGTAGAAGATATGCCGCGAGAAATATAGTCACCCCATGGGTGGGGGAGGGAAGAAAGGGACAGAGGCTGAGTACGTTTACTTTGAAGGAGGAATAACGTAGGTCAAACTATGCCACCTTTGGCAGACATTCCTGAAACTAAATCTGATATCAATAAGGAGCAGGGAAATAGTATTGTATTATATTTGCATTGGATGAATGGCCGGTTATGTTCTAGAAATATTTCACTTTAATGTCAGATATCAATTCTTACCCGGGGAGCAAGTCCTCCCATCATTGTTCAGCGAAGAACCGTCTGTGCATGCGCACTTCTTCCTACTATTCAATGGCAAACAAAATTTACAGCATCTTCCGTTTGAAACGGAGCATTCCTCATTCACTGAAAAAGTAAGGTATGAATTGTAAATGCAAATAATGGTTTGAAAAGGCCTTTCGTGTTTTAACATTTGCAGCTAAAATTCGTTCGTAGCTTGTACTGTTCATAATAAAGCTGTATTACTTAGGACGTTCTTCCTTTAATTCAGGGGACACGTGACAACAAGTTATCTGTATATTGTATAAGACGACAAAATTAAATTTAATTGACTGTTGGAGGTACAATGTAGGCAGAAATATATATATATATATATATATATATATATATATATATATATATATATATATATATATATGTGTGTGTGTGTGTGTATGTGTGAATATTTCTATGCATGTATATATATATATATATATATATATATATATATATATATATATATATATATATAATTGTCAAACTAACTTACATGCGCTTAGTGGATTCTGGTATACAAACAAGGAGGCTAGTCCTACAAGTGGAGACTCGAAAACTGCTGCGAAACCTTCTCCTTTCGTCTTTATTCTCCGATATATAGCTCTTTAATAAATAAATGTAAATTTAAATGTTGCAACAAATTTAATAAAATCAATTTTCCTGCGTCAAATAAATTATGCATATCTGCATATTGCTCTCATTTATTACATAGTTCATGCACTTTCAAATATGTTGACAGTTAATTTTGTTTCGATGTCAGCATGTTAACATAGCCCGTTATGTGATGCTGATTGGTACAAATAAGCCCATCAAATTCCTGCGCAGAATTATTGTTACTGATTGGCTGCGATAGTGGGAATTTTCCTTACCCCGCCTTCTTTTTCTGATTTACTGTCAGCATATTGGCGGCCATTTTCGATTCGATTGCCCAAGGAGCATTGGGAAAAAAATATTACGTCTTTCGGAATATGGCCAAGTTTTATCCCACAGAGGCTCGTTACAAATAAAAGCAAGGAAATCGGTCAATGAATAGAGGGCTGGTGGTGGAGGGACATATAACATGGACCCCACACTACGACAAGTGTGATTTAAATGTTACCTTATAGAAATAAGTAAACTCACCTCCCCTTAAAGAAAAATGTGGACATATGCCAGTCTCACAACTGACAGAAAGTTATTCAACCACATCATGTTTCGCAGTATAATACCTCCAACAAACTAATGTTTCTTTTTTTATGATACACTTCAGACTCTAAATTAGATTCGTCGATGTCTACTAGTACTGTTCCAAGTCAAATAATGAAAATATACGGTCACAAATACATTGCAGTTATCTGAAATTTCTGCATCCGAAAATATCTTTCACGTAATGTCCAAGAAATGGAATGTTTACTAATAGAACGGACACACCTAAGGTTGAAACATTGTAAGCATTCTCAATGAAATCGATGTATATCGCGCATCTGACCTAACCCGACTCAAACATCCATCGGAGATTCAGTGTTTGAAAATTATGCTGTCTGTGTCTAATCTTCTGTTGATTTGAAAGGGCTGGTGCCCTTTGAATTATACCTTATAAAATATACGTTCAAATATTACTAATTAAAAACATGCGCATTATTAATTCAACTAGCGTCTAGGATAATTTGTTAAGCGCAATAAATGCAAGGTGCAGAGTCCGAGAAAGAATGAACGAAAATATTTTTTTTCTTTCTAAACTATCTCCATCAAAATAAAACAAACATGATAAACAGAATTTCAAATGAGCAATGATTTAATATTAAATTTATAGAACTCGCAAGGCTCTCAAAGATCTAACATTCAACTTGGTTCATAAATTCAATATCAAATCAGTACCCATTTGTGATCCTCTATACTGGTACATACATACACAGGTATATATATATATATATATATATATATATATATATATATATATATATATATATATGATAAATAGATAGATAGATAGATAGATTGTTGGTACTCTTTGTATTTCTGGCTTGCGGTTTAATATTTTTGATATTTCAGCAATATATATATATGATAGACATATAGATAGATAGATATTTAGTACTCTTTGTATTTCTGGTTTGCGGTTTAATATTTTTGATATTTCAGCGATACGTATATATATATATATATATATATATATATATATATATATATATATATATATATATGATATATAGACAGATAGATAAATTGTTGGTACTTTTTGTATGTCTGGTTTGCGGTTTAATACTTTTGATATTTCAGCATGTTAACATATCGCTTTCTGTAAATCCAATGTAGCCTATGAATTAAGTTTTGCAGTATTCTCATTATTGGTTGACTACAACCGTTGGAATTTTCTTCTCAACGCCTTCTGGAACGAGTTTGTTTTACTATTACCATCAGCAGTATGGAGGCCTTCTTTCCAATCGATAGCTGAATGAAGATTGATATAAAATAGCGGCAGTCACAAAAAGGCACAATAGTGGTTTCGTATGTCGGTAGGTCCTATTTATCCTATGCAGAGTTCCCCGAATCATGAGTAAACATTCCTAGTTAAATTGAAAATGTGAGAGAACTGAGAAAATCAATAATTATGTCCAACATGGAACATAAATAGTCTATGTAGAGAAATGCCAGGTAGCCTTAGTTATACACCAAGTTCTTTTGACATTGCTTTTACCACGCGACATTGAACTTCCGAATTATCTCCAGGACAAATGTGATTTAAGTGCCAACCTAAATGCCATAAGAGTGAAGATGCTTCCCTTATATAGAGTATCTCAACTATCAGAAAGTAAACCTGACCACAGCATCTGTCCAAAATAAAATAATGCAAACATCCAATAAAAAAAACCCAATTCAATGTATTAATAACACCTATAGATTTAGTAATATTTATGCATCAGTAGCATTACAATAGACTTCAATAGATGAGATACAATATAAGTGTATGCCTGAAAAATGCTAAATCTGCAGCAGAACATGTTATTACGAATAATGTAATGAGCTTTGCCGACCATGAGGATGTGTTTGCGAGTATTAACGTGCCAACCGGCGAAGATTCGCCAACACAACAAATATAGAACTTAAAACTGTAGAAATACCCAGCAACAACAACGACGTTGAAAAAAAAAGATATAGCAGTCAATGAAACAATAGCAAGTATTGAACCGATGGCCGTTTTCGTCCTGGTAAAATAATAATATTTTTTAAAACTAAAATATAAGAGAAACATGCAATTACACAGTCATTTTCCCTTATAGTTATCAAAATCAAGAAAGCCAGGCTGAAGCTGGCAAAATAAATCTAAGGTGGCGCGTGCATATGAACGAGTTTTATTATGATAAGATCAAAACATTTTACATGGATCGTGTCAAGATGCTTTACACGGACACGGACCCACTTCCTATGCACAACGCCACTGACAATGTATATACTGGTATGGCATCGGACATACCTGCGTAAGAATTTAACCCTAATTTTGACTTTCAATTTTTGATGTTGAAGAAAACAATCCCAGACAGCATTTGAAGCAATATTGCACAATTCGTGACCAATAACATTTTTTTAAAAATGATTGCTTTGTTTTTTTTATAAATTACAATTCCAAAAGTTATTTTCCAGTCAATAAAACATTCGATGTGCAACACAGGATCTCCAGCCGAGATTCCTGTGTTAGGTCACACAGTTTACTCAGTTAGTTCAGCTTGAGTTGTTGAGGGGCCACACACATGGATTTCGGGCAGCTGTTTACAAGATTTCCACCATTTTCCATATGGGACTGTAATTGGTGATAGTGGTGACAATACCGGTGTTATTTAAGGTCAATAATTTTTGACAAAATGAAAAAATGTGTTGACATTTAGCTCTTTATTTATTTATTTCATCGAGCCCAAAAGGAACAATCAGCCTTGTATGAAATAATGTGGAGATGGAGAAATAAATGGAAATAATTGGAGATGTGATAAGATGACTATTAAGAATGTTGGCAAATTATCTCTTTTCTTATTGAATATATTATCTGTTTTGCCATTCGTGGGTTTATTGTTTGCATTTATGTTTAAGCCAGGTAGTAAAGAGAGCATCAAATCAGGATTTGTCAGCAGCCCGTGCTAAATTTTTCTCTCCATTTTGTGTGATTTTAGATTGGACTCGATATGTTTTTATTTTGTTATTGTTGCACAACTTAGTGATCAGACTTTATCTGTGGTCTGGGATTGCCACATGTCTATTAAAATACTTATATCGGATAGTACTGGCAGACATTCTGCACACAAGCTTCATCATCATGGCATTAGAAACATCGTCGACGGAGTCTTTACAATAAGGACATACCTCTCCTCTGGAGACGAGGTACTGCAAACAAATGTAATCATCATAATTGATCTTTGCATAGTTTGTAACCACTTTTTCTTCTTTTGTCATATATTATTTACTGAAACACAGTCACATATTGTTTATCATCATTTTGAACACCTTCTCTTCACGCTCTCAGCACTAATGACAGAGATTATCTCCTGTTTAAACGTCTCGTTCTGTTTATGTAAATTGTTGTGTTATCCTATCATACCACTAATGTTCATCACCACGACATTCGGTAACGAAATAATACCGTTACCATAACAACAAAGTTCAAAATTAACTTTCGAATATGTTATGTATCGCTGGAATTATACCTTGATTGTTTTCACCTCTTTTATAACCTCTGCCTAAAAATTAATAGCTTGATCAATATTTTAAGTATTCAATAACGTCGAAATCATTTGTGTAATAAATGTTATATTTTGTACTTTTACATCTACAGTATCTACAATACAGATTGTATAAGATCTAGTAATCTGATTATATCTATATATCACCTCATCAGTCAGCCTATTGCTTCCATGCAGAAGGAAGTGTATCAAACCTATAGGATTGTCTTTTTCTGCCATAAAAGTTCATTTTTTCTATAGACAATATTTTTTTTTCTTCAGATTTAAAACGCCAATTATGAGATGCTAAAACAAAACCAGATATATGCTCCGGAAAATCTTCGGTTAAAGTTTTATGTTCTTCTGGCCCATTGTCTGCGAATTATTAGTTCTTCATATTGGTCTCTCCAGTCAGTCTGTGGCGGAATTTTAAAATTACTAATGATCAAATTAAATTGTTTCATATCGATGCTATTGTTATTGATTTGAAGTCTCATGATAGAGTGAAGGTATTTTTCCTTTTGACCACAGTTTACGCAGGAAATTTGGATACTGATTTGACTAACAGTAGCATGGTTTTGCCAATTAAATGCCAGTAGCAGATTCCACATCCAGATGTTAACATTCATATTTCCAGGTTTAATGTTTTATTTTCTTTCAAACTGCATATTACACTGTGACCTATATCTTTCCTGGATGTTGTATTATCAAACGTTGAATGTGCTTCTGACATGTTTCATAGTTTGTGAAAAACTGTGTGTTCATCTAGTTAAATAAGTTTCCACTATCAGGATACACTGTAACCTTAAACTGCATTGAAGGGTAAGGGTATGGTGCTAGATATGTTAGCGGTTTCACTTTGTCGTCAATATATATGTAATAAATTTTTAGTCACGTTTACTAATAACGTAGGAGGACATTAGCTTCCTCTGTTTACTCTGTTCCACATTCACATGTAATTCTCTGCTGATTTGTCTCTCTAATCTATTATTTTCCTCTATTTTAATACCAGATTAATCTATTAGAGTTTGTTTTGTATTTGCATCTTTGGTATTCTGCATTTCATTTTATCCCATTTTATCTATCAGTTTTAATCTATTTAACTCGTAGCAATTTCTGGTCTTGAACGATGGGGAACCTGTCGCCTTCTTGATACCCTCGTACATGCCTTTTGCATCCCCAGTGTCGGCAGCTGTCTGTATGCTGGTGCAGAGGTTCAGCCAGTAGGTGTTAGTGCAGTGGCGGGCGGTCCGTTGGGCGTTGTTCCTGGCAGTCCTGAGGGCTTGCAGTGTACTAGGGCTAGGCGCAGCCTTGTAAGCCAGAAGGACATTCCCCTTTATCAAACATTGACTCGCAAAAGACTTACACTAACTCAACCCAAATAAGCTTCAATGGGCATCCATTGAACACTTGATGAAGTTAAAACTAGTGCAATATTTCATTCAAGATCGCCCCCCTCAAGTCCAAGACTGGCGTAGTCCTCACAGACCAGAGGAAACAGCTGCAGCGCTTCGATGAGCACTATCTTGAGCTGTATGCAACCCAAAACGTCGTCACCGACACCGCCCTGAACGACATCCCAGACCTGCCAGTCATGGAGGAACTAGACACACGGCCCTGAACGACATCCCAGACCTGCCAGTCATGGAGGAACTAGACACACGGCCCACCCTGGAAGAGCTCAGATAAGCCATTGATTGCCTTGCTTGTGGGAAGGCCCCTGGGAGCGACGGCATCCCACCTGAAGTCCTCAAGAGAGGGAAACCAGCACTACTCCAGCTCTTGCACGAACTTCTCTGCCTCTGCTGGGAACAGGGACACATCCCCTAGGACATGCGAGACGCCAACATCGTCACTTTATACAAGAACAAAGGAGACCGCAGCGACTGCAACAACTACCGGGGCATCTCCCTCCTCAGCATCATCTGAAAGGCTTTCGCACGTGTCGCCCTGGTGCGCTTGCAGACCCTAGCCCCTCCGCGTCTACCCAGAATCCCAGTGTGGCTTCCGAGCCGGCCGGTCAACTGTAGACATGATCTTCTCACTACGTCAGCTGCAGGAGAAGTGTCGTGAGCAACAGATGCCCGTCTACATCGCCTTCATAGACCTGACAAAGGCATTTGACCTGGTCAGCCGGAGCGGACTCTTCAGGCTCCTGGAGAAGTTCTGCTGCTCCCCACGACTGCTCGTTGTCGTCACATCGTTCCGAGAACATGCAAAGCACAGTGTGCTTCAACGGCGCAACATCAGAGGCCTTCCCAGTCAGCAGTGGAGTGAAGCAGGGCTGCGTCCTCGCGTCGACGCTCTTTGCCATCTTCTTCTCCATGCTCCTCCAGTAAGCCTTCAAGGACTGCAGCGAGGAAGTGTACATCCACACCAGGGCTAACGACAAGCTGTTCAACATCGCTCGTCTCTGTGCAAAGACTAAAGTCAAAGAGGTTCTCATCCGTGAATTGCTCTTCGGCGACGATGCAGCCTTGACAGCACATACGGAAGATGGACTTCAGCAGCTGGTATGTCGCCTCTCCCACGCCTGCAAGGAGTTTGGACTGACCATCAGTTTGAAGAAGACGAACGTCATGGCGCAGGATGAAGACTCCCCTCACACCATCACCATCGAGGGGTACAACCTTGAAGTTTTTGAGAACTACACATACCTTGGGTCCACCATCTCCAGATCGCTCTCCATTGATGCTGAGGTGAACGGCAGAATTGCCAAGGCAGCAGCAGTTATGGCAAGGCTGCACCAGAAGGTCTGGAACAACCCCAGTCTCACTGAGAAGACCAAACTGCGCGTCTACCACGCCTGCATGCTTAGCACACTCCTCTACAGCAGCAAGGCATGGACCACCTACACGAGGCACGAAAGGAAACTCAACAGCTTCCACCTGAGATGCCTGCGGCGCATTCTGCGCATCCAGTGGCAGGACAAAGTACCCAACACAGAGTTCTGGAATGCACCAGCATGAACAGCATGTTCTCCATCCTCAGCGAGAGGCGCCTTCGCTGGCTCGGCCACGTCAAGAGAATGGATCCAGGCCGCATTTCCAAGGACCTGCTATACGGCGAGCTAGCAGAAAGCGCACTACTGAATGGACGGCCACGTCTGCGTTACAAAGATGCCTGCAAGAAGGACATGAAGACGGCCAACATCAACGTCAACAACTGGGAGGGCTCTGCTGACGACCGCTCCGCCTGGTGCATTGCTGTCAGACAGGGCGTTCAGAAAGCCAAGGAAGCGAGAAACACAAACACAAACCCTCTCTTCAACCGATGTATCTACCGATTTAACCCTCACTGCAACCATCTTTCTCTTCATAATGTCTCCAAACTCTAACTTACCTATATTGCAATTAATTGATTTTCCTGTCGATCCTGAAATTGTTCAGTTATTAATCTTATCCTTCTACGATGGATATAAACAAAAATACAAATACCATCATTGATGCAAATGATTTTGTCTTCATTTTCAATCATGTATGTATGTATGTATGTATGTATGTATGTATGTATGTATGTATGTATGTATGTGTGCGTGCGAGCGTATGTATATGCGTGCGTGCGTGCGTGTATGCTGGTATATATGTATGTATGTATGTATGCATGTATGTATGTATTTAATTACTTGTGTGTTCGTTTTAAATTCTTTTTTATTTTATTTTTGTTTCGTTACATTTTATTATAATGATAATTTTCACGGGATTTGACTGTTTTCGAAAAATCACTTCTCTGTTTAGACCTGATCAGAACGCAAAAGTATGACTTAAGCACTATTTTGTAGCTCACTTTGTTTCATAGTTTTTGTAAACATCGAGTGAAAACGATTGGCTATTACCAAGGTCATGTTCGGCCTACGTGTTAGCTGAATTGTAAACAGCCTTTCTTTTTTAAATTTATTCCAGTGTGGGAGTCTGATTCTTAGATAGGGCTATTCTAGCGTACGTGTAAAATAGCATTTTTTTTTTACTTCGCTGTTCAAATTAGTGATCACGTAGCCCGTCACATGAGCCACCATATGATCTAAAATCGCGGCTTAAAACAGCCATTTGCTAGTAGATCTATCCAGTCGTATTCCTACACCTCAGAGCTCAAAGTGTTTCTATTGTTGATGCCAGCTTGTTCTAAAGTTCATCTGTTGTTTTGGAATTTACTGATTTATTCTCTAGAAAACTACACAAGTGCTCTTTTTATAAAATTTCTGGGACAAAGATATTCAATAGAAATTTATTCTGGAATTCTAAACAGAACATTATTAATTGTGTTTCAACGAGGAACTGTTGCCATCAGTACAATGACCTCATCTGACGTCATCGTCTTCCATATTGGAACTTCATTGAGATTCGAACCTGGATTCAATTAGAACTGTTTAGTGATAGGACTTACTGTTTCCAATTCTAGGATTAATGTTTGGATTATTTTCACAAACTGTAAGTCCTATTTCATATTGTTATCTTGTTTTCTAGGGAAATAAACTTTTTTGTAAAATTTACAAAGCTTGCTGACTTCACCCTTTTCTTTTGCTACATTTCTACGAGCCTACACGTAACAGAAGAAAATTGGGGTTGCTCGTCATTGGGATATATGAATTCTGGCTAAAATATTTCAGAAAATTGTTTTCTGAAATTTAAATTCCCCTAGCTTTTAAATCCCAAGTACTATTTTACATTTTGTTTGAAATCTTTAGTAAAAACAACAGGCTTTTTTGGCAATGTCATCAAAAGTGGAGACTTTTCTTTCTAGTCTTACTCAGGAGCAGTTGGATAGTTTGAAAAAAGATGAGTTGCTTGAACTTGCAAGAAAATACTATCTTTCTGAAGCAAAATCTTCCTTAACGAAACAAGAAATTAAAAACATTTTGATTCAGTATTTGGTAGAGAAGAATGTTTTTGATAAAAGTGTTTTAGTTTTGGTCAGTAAGTCTGGATCAGAATCTCACATAAAAGTAAAGGAATTGAAAATGAAATACAAGATGGAATTAGAGTTAAGGAAGCTGGAGCTTCAGAAAGATAAAGAGAAGAAACAAATGCAGTTGCAGTTAGAAGTGAAGCAATTGCAATTGTAATTTGAAAAAGAGGAGAGAGAGAGAGAGAGAGAGAGAGAGAGAGAGAGAGAGAGAGAGAGAGAGAGAGAGAGAGAGAGAGAGAGAGAGAGAGGGAATGATAAACAAATGAAATTGTAATTTGAAGAGAAGGAGAGAGAGAGAAACAGGAGAGAGAGAGAAGGATGAACAAATGCAATTAGAAGAGAGAGAGAGAGAGAGAGAGAGAGAGAGAGAGAGAGAGAGAGAGAGAGAGAGAGAGAGAGACAAATGCAAAAAGAGAAGGATGAAAGGGAATTTCAAATTAGAACGAACGAAATAGAGCTGGCAAGTGAAAAGCACGATCTCACTTCACATACAAATTTAAGTTTTGACATTACAAGAAATATCAGGTTAGTGCCCCTTTTTAGAGAAAAAGAAGTAGACAAATATTTTCCTCGTTTTGAAAAAGTTGCGGGAAATTTGAAATGGCCAAGGAAGCATTACTACAATGTGTACTTGTTGGTAAAGCTAGTGATATTTACCATTCAATGTCAGTACAGCAAAGTTCTGACAATGATTTGCTTAAGGAATGCATTTTAAAGGGGTATGCGTTAGTCCCTGAGGCTTATCGGCAAAAATTCAGGAACTATAAAAAAGAAACTGGAAAACTTATGCCGAATTTGCAAGAGGAAAAGAGCAGTTATTTAAGAGATGGTGCTTATCTGAGAAAGTTGAACATGATTATGAAAGTCTCAAACAACTTGTATTACTTGAAGAGTTCAAGAACTGTATTCCTAATGACATTAAAACTCATCTTGAAGAGCATGAGATCGAAAGCTTGGAAAATGCTGCTCTTGCTGCTGACAAGTATCCCTTAACTTATAAAGTTCCTGTTGTAGGGAAATCATTCACTCAGCAGTCTACTGGTAGAAAAGTATTTCAGCCTAATACGACGCCTTCTAAAACTCAGTCTGGCATAACTTTTAAAAATCAAGATTCTGATAAACTTGATTCAAAATCCTTGTCTCTTCCTACGTGTACCTATTGCAAGAAAAAAGGACACGACATTTTTGATTGCTTCAAATTGAAATATAGGCATCAGAATCAAGATAGACCTATCCCAAATGCTCTTATTTCTAGGAGGTCAAGGTCACGGTCATGTATTGAAAACAATACATTTGTTGTGTTTCAAAAGCCCCAGTCTGATTTTATTATCGAGAATTATGAACCATTCATGTCGCAGGGTTCTAGATCACTCTTGGGTGATTTGGCCAATCCTATCCCTATTAAAATTTTATGGGATACAGGAGCTTCTCAGAGTCTTTTATTATCAGGTACATTGCCTTTTTCTGAGAAGTCCTGTTCTAATGAGAGTGTTCTCATTCAGAGTGCGGCTTTCTTAATGTTCCTCTCCATTCTGTAAATTTGTCATCAGACTCAGTTTCAGGACCTGTGACAGTCGGCATACCGACTTCTTTACCCGTTGAGGGCATTCATTTGTTGCTAGGCAACGACCTAGCTGGAGACAAGGTTGTGGTTAATCCACTTGTAACTGACAAGCCTTCTTTGGATCAGAAAGTTACTTACGGTTTGTGAAACAGAACATTATAAATTGTGTTTCAACGAGGAACTGTTGCGTCAGTACAACGACCTCATCTGACGTCATCGTCTTCCATATTGGAACTTGATAGAGATTCGAACCTGGATTCAATTAGAACTGTTTAGTGATAGGACTTATATTTTCAATTCTAGGATTAATTTTTGGAAAATTTTAACAAACCGTAAGTCCTATTTCATATTTTTATTCTTGTTTTCTAGGGAAATAAATTATTTTGTTAAAATTAACAAAGCTTGTTGACCTCACTCTTTTTTTTTGTTACATTTGTACAAGCCTACACGTAACAGTATGTATGTATGTATGTATGTATGTATGTATGTATGTATGTAAGTATGTATGTATGTATGTATGTATGTATGTATGTACGTATGTATGTATGTATTATTCTTCCACTTTGTGCTTAATGTGCAATGGATCAAAGCTGGAAATTTACCTGATATTGATGGAGCTGGTGTAATATAAATATTGACCGGCAACGTAAATATTGTTTGGCTGTTCACCAGTTCCTGAGACAATGACATCAGTGCTAGCGGTCAACAGTTCCGTTAGTCCGATCTGGTTTCCATCACACCAATATAGAGCTTCACCTATTAAAAGAAAAAGAGAACTTTTGGTGCTGGCACTGATTGTGTTGTTGGCATTATAATACATGATACTGATGCTGTAGTAGTTGTTGTGGTGGTGGTTGTAGTAATGGTAGTGATAGAAGTTGTATTTGTAGTAGTACTTGTGGTGCTTACGAAATGAGGTGGCGGCGAAAACGGGACGAGGAAAAGGACGTGGAGGCAGCTGATCCAGATAAACATCATCAGCAAGTAATCTCTAAGTTATAAGAGATTTGAAGTCTACTTATTCATAAAAAACGGTCAATTATAAGTTGTGGACAATATAAGAAGATATTAAAATACTTAACCACATTATAAAATATCTCGTTAATTATTATGATTAACAACTAATGATAAAAATGTAATACCTTCATAGTCGAACGCTATGTCAATTGGAGTTGTGATTCCTTCGGGTGTAAAATCATTGGGTTCTGTACCATCCATCTTGGCTCTGCGGATTTTATATCCCTCTATCCATGCCATTTGTCTTTAAAAGATATAAAGAAAATATATAAAAAGCAGCTCGAGTAGGTTAGTATCAATATGTACATAGCATTCACAATAACATTTAAAGTTACATATTCCTTAACAGGCATATCAGTACATTAAAGACTATAAGTATTGTTACTATGAGAGTAAAGTGTTTTGCACAGGAATACCCAACAGCGGCATACGGCATACCCGACCTAGCTTGGGTAGGAAACTCATCCAGATATGTGGAATTTACTTAGACTGATTCTTGAAATATTTATCTAATGTATTACAGATTTAGGATATATTTTCTGGTTTCTCTTTTTAAAAGAAATTGCCTTATGTATGTATGTTAATTCTTCAACTTGCTTATGTTCTGTCAATTTGCATTACGAATAGAAGTTTGCTTGGAAACTAAGGAAGACTATATTTACTCTTCTTACATGTAGATCGAACAAAACTTAAACTTCATTGTGAAAAATGTAAACAAGTATGGCGATATAGGAGTAAATAGTTCTTACACTGTTTGGACAAGGACAAACAAAAATAATTTAAAAGAATACACTACCCGAGTTTTGGAAAAACTTTCAACTTTCCGGGTGTTAGAGATGTTGTGATTAATGTTTTGACATCAAATTCAGGATCAACGACTGCAATCGTTTTATTAAATGTAACGTAGAAATTTCCAGTACTGACATCAACGGCCACATGAGAATATTGTGTAATGTCTGAAAAACAGAAGTGAGATATTCAAGGATATTGTTATGCATTTAAAGCTGTAGATCTTTAACACGCAAAGGATCCCGGAGAACCTTACTGCCGAGAGCAACAAAATCAAACCTGCGTGAGGCTGGCTTAAGGTCGAGGTTTGCCTATTTTCAATGACCTGAAGACAACAGTCGTTTCAAACTGAACGGTGCTCAAATGCACCGATATCACACATAATTTCCTCTAATCAGCTACCGACTAAACATTCAAGAGGCCCTAATTTCACTCCTGCATGGTTTTTCTTGCTTCACATTTGATTTATTTCTCAATATGCTTTTCGAAGGTGCAGATCAGTATACTATACCAGGTACTACAAAATGTATGACCCAGACACCTAATACGCATATTTAGTCCCGATCTCAAATTATCAAACACCTATTCTTGAGAATATCCTCATAATTCCCTAAGCTCAGAAATTAGGGAGGGTACAGTTTACGACACTGCCATTAAGTCTCGTGATTATACGTTTATGAAGTCTGCTCCAAGTAATTGGCCAATTACTCGATTTGAGAAATATTTTTCCAACACCGACTCTCCAAAAGCAAATAATCAGTAAAATCTAACAGAAATATTAAGGGCAACATAAACACAAATATTACATATCCTATGTTTATTGCAGAATGTATTAGGTAGGTAATACAGCACAACTTCCAGTACAGTGAGATATCTTAAGATTTGACTTGAACAGATTGATGCAATTTGGACCATAGTTAAAAACTGAAAATAATCAAAATATTCTCTTCACAAGATCATGATATAATCTATTTCATCGCAAGATATTATCACATGTGAAAATTCTTCGTGTTAGAATCTTAAACCAAAGTTTGCCATCTGACGGTGCACATTACCTTTTACATTTCTTTCTGTATTCAGTAGTTTTCAACTATCCTAATTAAACAATGCAAATTGACTCATCTAACAAGAAGCTGTTTTGTACTGTTTTCAACCTTGTAAGTTTCAAAAGGGCAACGGACAGGTTTTGTGGGCCCTAGGAAAAATTCTTCAGTAGGCCTTTATGAATTACCAATTGTAACGGCGGTAGACCCCTGAGCGTTGTTGGCCAATGGCGTGTTGTCCTTGATGCACTGCACTGTCCATCTCTTTGGTTTAAACAGTGTGCAGGAGCTTGCTCCATAATGTTATTCTGAGCAGTATTTCACAATCACCATTGACCTACCTGTGTATTCTGGACTGAAGATGCGTTTGCTTGTCATAGTTTCTTCTTACATATTTCTGTATTGAAATCTACGCGATGTTCACAAAAATAAATTTTGTATTCAGAATAACTGATCCTGCAATCACGTTAGAACTATTGTATCTGAATTTATCTAATACCCGTCAAATTCAAGCCAGTACAGGCGTTGGCGGGGATTGTGTAACTTGTGTGTGAGAATCAACTCTGTAAAATTTGAATTTTATTAGATGAATTTCACTATTTGTTTTACATTAGGACATACCCCTTTGCGAGATGTCTTCTCAGAAAAAGGTCATAAATACATTGCAGGTTGTGAAGATATTTACATGCTCCTTCAGTACTGCTTGGAGCGAGGGCACCTTGATTTGGACCTCTCCATTTGTCCGTCTTTCTCGGAATGCTAATTCACATAATCGCGCATGAGATAGAGAGACGCTTTACCTATGCGTTTTTCGTATCTCTTCGTGTTACTTTTGCCAGAAATTTATTCGAGGGAATTAAAACCTAATTTTAATGTCCCTGACAAGACGAAACTTGCAACCGGCCTTGTTTACCAAAATAGGCCCAGTAGTGTTCTAACGGGGATTGGGGGGGGGGGGCATACGGGGCCATTGTCCCGGGTTGACAAAAGTATTGGTGCGCCAAAACCTCTTTATGCCATAATCGTTGCCCCCAGCGCCATTCATCTTTAGTAAGTCACTGAATAGGTGATGTTTCTGAAATCGTACAGGTATCATAGCTTTCGGCAGTAAGTTACTGTTTGAGAAGAAATCTTTAACGGGACACGGATGTTCTCTTTAGATATGAACACAACTCTATTAATAAATGTGAATCTGAATATATATATATATATATATATATATATATATATATATATATATATATATATATATATATATATATATATATATATATAATATAATAATAATAATAATATTAATAATAATAATAATATAGGTTCATTACCGTCCTTCTTCTCCGCTTTTACTCCTTTACCACTCAGCTGGAAATATTGGATTCGCTTGTCCGATTGATCTATCAAAACTATGCGCTGATTGATGGGGTCGAAATCAATGGATGATGGTAAAGTCCCTTTGCCCATTTTAATTGAATTTATGTTTTTGCCATCAGTGCTGATTTGATACACTTTGTGATCAATGGAATCAATGGCCAGAATGAAGTCTTCCGGTCTAATATCTATAATATACAAGCATGCTCTTTGGGAATGAAAAGTAACTGAAATTAGATATCACCTACAAAAACTGCTTAAATCAGAATTGATTGGCTGTGAAGCTTTAGTGGCTAATGACAGAAAGATTGAAAGGTAAAGCTTAAACCCTGAATGATTAAAAACCAATACCTACCGGCTATTTGATCTACAGCTGCGTACTTCATGCGACTAACCAAGGTAAGCTTTTTCATCTGTGTGTGATATGTAAGGTAACTAAGGTTAACCAACTGAAACAAGCCCAGCTGAAATGTAATGTATGCTATCTACCTCATCCAGTCCAAACCGTCTGTGTATATATTCGTATTGAAAGAATCTTACTTCCAATAGTCATTCTTGTCAGATCAATTCCACATAATTAGAGAGAGAGCAATAGGTTTCTTAAGAAATACTGTCTGTGGAAAATTCATATGTAGGTGGTTTTGCTTTGTTTTTAAACAAAAAGTACCAAACGACCCCCATCAACAAAAGTACAAGTGTAATATAAAGAAAGTTCCTCGTCAAACAGTGTTTACTGTGAAACTTACACTCGCATGACATAATCATTTTGCATAAATGTACAACAGGACGACTTTTTATTAGGAAATAGGTGAAAAAAAGTAACCACCATAAGATAATATCATTTGGTCAAAGTGGGAGATGATTTTCCAATCACTGTCTAAACTGATTATTAATATACATGTACGATTATACACATACTTCTACAGAGAGTCACGACCATGTCAGCTAAATTCATCCTGAACTAAAATAATCTCTTTTCTTTTAGTTTATTCGAAAATGTCCTTTGAAAGAACGTTCTTTCCCACAAATACCCATTAAAAATATTGTCATAAAATATTTCCAGAATATTTAATTTCAAAATATTGACACAAACCAACAAAGGAATAATCATCATCATCATCATCTTTTTTCACACTTCCATATCATGTGCTTTTTAAATTGCTTCATGCATTCTTTGCATTGTATACGGAACGATTTGCACCGACACTTTTATTCACGGGTTTTGTTTCATTTCAATTTTGTGTTTTAAGAAGAAAATAGTTCAAAAGATTCATGATATTGGTTTTGATAAAAGTACAAAAGGTAGCTAATGCTATATCATGTAAACTCACCTGCCGTACATGTCTTTCCATCCACACTGAGCTTATAACCAACAAAACAACCGCAAGTTGTGCTACTCTCCGGGATGCATATCTGATCACACCCGCCATTATTCCTCTCACAAGGTTCTTTATAATAATAATAATAATAATAATAATAATAATAATAATAATAATAATAATAATAATGTTTCGGCTAATTTGCTTCAATCATTGCATTCAGAATGGAAACATCTAAGTTCGATCACAAAGCGTAGCATATATGTATTCATGGCAGAAACATAAATACACAGTGATTGGTAAAAGAAAACGTATCTCTATCAATGGATTCTGAATATAAAAAATTCACTGATGTTATGCATATAAATATAATGATGTTTAAACTGTTTGTCTTTGAGCTGGTTTATATATGAGCAATTGTATTCCAACTGACAAGGAAATTATCATATTTTGATGCTATCTTGAATCTTTAATGATTCTTTATGCATTGTTAATATCAGCTGTTTAGCGGCTACATATTTGTATTTGATTTGATGATCATTTGAATTCGAAACATGGGAACGATTAATAAAATGAATCTGGCTGGTTTTCTTTTCCAGTAATATCGGCCTTATAACATATGACAACCATTTGTTAATAAATACAGCGTTAGTTATCTATATTTTGTGTGCATTAATTCAACAGAATAATAATATCTGGTTTTCAATATTGTGTATATTAATACATACATACATACATACATACATACATACATACCTACATTCATACATACATACATGCATACAGACATACATACATACAATTTTATGCTCTAACTTAATCGCAGATACCATAAGCTATATTCACAATATATATGCATATCTGTTTCTCTCTCTCTCTCTCTCTCTCTCTCTCTCTCTCTCTCTCTCTCTCTCTCTCTCTCTCTCTCTCTCTCTCTCTCTCTCTCTCACTCTATATATATATATATATATATATATATATATATATATATATATATATATATATATATATATATATATATATATATATATATATACCAGACAGAGACAGAGAGAGACAGAAAGAAAGAGATTTTGATAGGTATGGAAATAACAAAGATATACATTTACACAATAGACCTATAAATTTATAAAATATCAAGTTGATGGAATAAATTTATACCTATTGTTAATTGTTGATCATACACTCTTACTTCATCGACCCTCTTCATGTTAGGTAATTGAAAGTTAATCTGCTTCGTAGTTTCTCCATCCAGCAAGACGGTAAATGCAGCTTGATCCGGTTGTTTTGTCACACTGTAGCCTATAATAGTATAATTCTGGAATATAAAGAAAGGAAAGTTAAAATTAAAGAACTTTCAGGACCGTCTCAATTTAGCTTAATTTCAATTACCTGGGCATACTGAAAATATATCTGGCATAGGAATTTTTATTTGAGTTTAACTTTATGATCAAACTAATTTTTGTATCTAGTATATATTAAAGTTACCCTAATGATGAGATTATAATTTCAATATAATTTTGCTTAAAATATTGAAATGAAGTTCGAAGCTTAGGCATAAAACAATAATGTGTATTTGGCATTTAAAGCCCGAAATATCAATATGTGTTCGCCATAGTGTGTCCGAAACTTAGATGTTTATTTGCTAATAAGTAACCAAAAAACATCAATGGGTCATTGCCATTTAGTGTCCGAAACATAGGCCACTAGATAATATAGTAAATCCACTAGGTACTCTAGCCATGGTCTTTTCTGGCCACTTTCTGACATGCAGAAAACACAAGGGAACAACACTAACAGTCACAGAAGCATGTTTGAGTTACCTAGGTAAATTTTACCTTACATAGTATTACTCTTGAGTAATAATTTCCAGAGCTTCCCCTAGTTTCGACCTAAGGGCTCCATCTGTGGGTGCGGTGGGAGCAAATTGAGCTGTTTAATTGTAAATGTAAATCTGGCGCACGCACAAACACACACACAGACACACAGATACACAGACACACAAAATACTTAAATGCTGTTGAAATAGTTCCACTGAAACAAATAAAACATGAACACTCAATACGAAAACAAATAAGACAACATAACAACCCCTATGATTAATTCTCCATCAAGAATCTAATAAAAACATGTGAATTGGGAATTGGGATAAAAAACAACACAAACGCCGATAATTCTGTGCAACTAGTTTCGCATTTAATATATGCTTCTTCAGGCACAAAATGCTTTCAAAGAAACGGATGACGTCTTTATATTTTAAAATAACAATTACGTCATTACGTAATGTCATAAATGATATGCATCATCATAACAATTATATATATATATATATATATATATATATATATATATATATATATATATATATATATATATATATATACTGCTATATACTCTTTCTCTGCTATATATATATATCACAGGATCTAAAAGATACACGAGTCTCTAATGAAACCTGAATCAGTAAATTGATAAAATAAAATAAAATAAAAAAATAATAAAATAAAATAGAGACTGTCATACATATAATTATATTGTTATAAAGTATATACAATTTATCAATTTAAAAAAAAAATATTTTATACAATTTTATATAGTGCATTGGTATTAAGGCCATTAGGATACAAAGTATCTAATTTATGAATCCAATAAATTTCTTTCATGAGTCTATCCATGTCTGCATGCACAATATCTATTGGCATGAAAGAAAAATCGAGTAGAGAGTGATTATTGGTATAAAAAGGCGTTGAAATATTAGAGGAAAACTGAGAATCTCTATAATTTTTATATGAAAGCGATGATTATTCATTCTCTTAGAAACTTGTTGAAGTATTTGTCCAACATATTGCATAGTGCATTTTTTACAGGTTATAAAATAAATCACATCGGCTGATACGCAGTTAGTGTTATAACGTAGAGAAAATACCTCTTTTGTATTAGCGCTACTGAAAGAAGTACTTTTTCTTATGTTTGCACATTGAGAGCACCGGTGTCTATTACATTTAGATGACGAGAATTGTCTTTTTTATTCTCTGTCTGTTTAGTTCTAATTAGAAAATGTTGCAAATTCTTGGGTCTTATATAAGCAAGAATTAGTTTATTGTTGTAAAGCGATTTTACGCTGTTTTTCTTTGATAAATTTAGGAGACTCCAATATTTATTAATTATAAGGCATATATTAGGTAATGAAGGATTATATTGTATTGTGAAAGGAATTATATTTTTCTCTATTGTACAATATGCTGTGTTTAAATCCTCCTGTGGAGTAAGATTACGGGCTTTGTTCCGCGCAGAATCAATTATTTAGGATCATTTCTGTTTTGGAAATATGTGTTTAAATCATTCAACGAATTTTGTAATTGACAATCATCTGAAATAATGCGTCGGTATCTTCTGGTCTGGCTGTATGGTATACCGTTTTTACATGACATGGGATGACATGAAGAATATTCCACATACTGGTGGATATTAGTTTCCTTGACATGAATATTTGTAGAGATAGTGTTATCAATATTTTTAATTACATTTACATCTAAAACTGAAACATGCGTACTAGATGCAGTATAAGTAAATTTAATCGTCGGATGAAAATGATTTAGGCGATCAATGAATTTTTTCAAATTTTAATTTTAAGTTTTTAGTTTTTTAATTTTTAATTTTTGTTCACGCATAAAATTAAAAATTTTTTTTTTATGATAAAGCAAACAACAATTCAGAGGGTAAATCAGATTCTTTTCATTCTAAAAAATGGGTTATTTCAACACAATTAAATCATCTTTTACACCACCTGGTGGACGTGATTCCTATTTAGATTTTTATATTTACGCGATCACAAAAGAGATATTACATAGGAAACATCAAAAGGGATATTATAGTAATATTTCTAAGGACGAAATTAAGTCTTTATATAATCTAATGAATGACGACAGTATAGTGGTTAAAAAGGCTGATAAATCAAACACTATTATTATTATGAATCAAGAAGATATGTTAAAGAAGTTGAACGTCAATTATACGAGGAAAAATACTACAAACATATTAACGAAGACCCGTCAATAGAATTTAAATCGAAAATTTCTGCATCCATTAATGAAATCGCTAAAAATAATAATTCCATATAAAATCCTGACCATAATTTACCTTTAAATTATCTAGGACGACCCATTATATCAAGTTGTAATTCATATACTGAAAACCTATCTAAATTTATTGATAGTGTTTTACAACCTTTAATGAAATCACTTCCGTCATACATTAAAGATACTACTGATTTCATTAAAAAGTTGAAGTCTATTCCTCAGCTATCTGATAACTCAATCCTGGTATCATTAGATGTAACATCACTATATACCAACATTCCGCATACAGATGATATTGAAGCGTGTAAATATTTTCTTGATAACAATCCTAATAATAGCACACTATCTAGTGAAGATATTTGCAAAATAATAAAACTTATCTTGGAAAATAATTATTTTCAATTTAATAATACAAATTACATCCAAATAATGGGTACAGCAATGTGTAGTCATATGGTTCCTTCATAGGTTTCTCTTTTCATGGGTAAATTAGAAAAAGATTTTCTTCAAAACGAAAAGTTTAATCCATCTGTTTGGTTTAGATATTTAGATGACATATTTATGATCTGGAACCATTCAACTGAAGAATTAAAAAAAAAATTAACTGATCGCCTAAATCATTTTCATCCGACGATTAAATTTACTTATACTGCATCTAGTACGCATGTTTCAGTTTTAGATGTAAATGTAATTAAAAATATTGATAACACTATCTCTACAAATATTCATGTCAAGGAAACTATTATCCACCAGTATGTGGAATATTCTTCATGTCATCCCATGTCATGTAAAAACGGTATATCATATAGCCAGGCCAAAAGATACCGACGCAATTTTTCAGATGATTGTCAATTACAAAATTCGTTGAATGATTTAAACACGTATTTCCAAAACAGAAATGATCCTAAACATATAATTGATTCTGCACTGAACAAAGCACGTAATCTTATTCCACAGGAGGATTTAAACACAGCAAATTGTACAATAGAGAAAAATATAATTCCTTTCACAATACAATATAATCCTTCATTACCTAATATATGCCTTATAATTAAGAAATACATTTATCAAATAAAAAACAGCGTAAAATCACTTCATAGCAATAAACCAATTCTTGCCTATAGAAGACCCAAGAATTTGCAACATTTTCTAATTAGAACTAGACCGCTCCGGTGGCCTAGTGGTTAGAGCGTCCGCCTCGGAGGCGGGAGGTCGTGGGTTCGATCCCCGGCCGAATCATACCAAAGACATACAAAAATGGTACTAACAGCTGCCTCGCTTGGCGCTCAGCATTAAGAGGTTAGTGTTAGGACTGGTCGGTATGGTGTCAGGATAATGTGACTAGGTGGGACATCATGCAACATGTCTGCGGCATGATGCCCCAGTGCTAGACATCACTATAATCTGCCACACTGCAGACATTGTAGCGATATGACTGAAACATTGTTAAAGCTACGTTAAAAAATCCAAATCACACACACACACACACACACACACACACACACACACTAATTAGAACTAAACAGACAGAAAATAAAAAAGACAATTCTCGGTATCCAAATGTAATAGACACCGGTGCTTTCAATGTGCAAACATAAGAGAAAGAACTTCTTTCAGTAGCGCTAATACAAAAGAGGCATAACACTAACTGCGTATCAACTGATGTGATTTATTTTATAACCTGTAAAATATGTAATATGCAATATGTTGGACAAACACTTCAACAAGTTTCTAAGAGAATGAATAATCATCGCTTTCATTAAAAAAATTATAGAGATCCTCAGTTTTCCTATAATATTTCAACGTATTTTAATACCAATAATCACTCTCTACTCGATTTTTCTTTCGTGCCAATAGATATTGTGCATGCAGACATGAATAGACTCATAAAAGAAACTTATTGGATTCATTAATTAGATACTTTGTATCCTAATGGCCTTAATACCAATGCATTATATAAAATTGTATAAAATAAATTTTTTTCTTTTTTTTAAAAACTGATAAATTGTATATCCTTTATAACAATATAATTATATGTATGACTGTTTGTCTCTTTTATTTTATTATTATTACTTTTTTAAATTTTATTTTATTTTACTATTTTGCTGATTAAAACATGTGAAAATACTGGATTTGAACAGAACCATACTTAAACTACGCAGTGATTCATTTAAAACTAATGCCAGTGGGTACAGGTTGTATGAAGAAAAAAAATGATCAAGATTTAAATGAATTTGTGGATGATATTGAATCGTATTTAAAGAAAGGAATCTATAAAAGAATTTGAGACTTGACGTCTGTGACAACTCAGCTAGATCGACTCTTGAAAGAGAGCAAGTTGAACACGTACATTATTGAAATAGGTCAGACCTGTATCAGATGTGAAATGGAAAATATCCTCTAAAGTTTATTTGACATTTTTCATAACAATTATGGACAGCAAATAAAGGATAGTTATATATATATATATATATATATATATATATATATATATATATATATATATATATACTTAATTTGTTTAATTTTATTTCGTTATATGTTTTTGTAATGTAACATTTTATGCTGGACTTAACCTTGTCCAAAATCAATTTTATTTTCTAGGCGACCTGAATTATTGATTTTATAATTATGTAAAATACTAATGCATGGCTAAAATATTCGCTGTATGTTTGGGTTTAATATTATGATGATTATTAATAGAAGTAAACATGTTTATTTGGGTCTGGGTCTTGGTTATTGGGATTCTAATTTTAATTTCAGTAACAGACTTTCTAATTATAACTAACACTTTTCTTTGGTAAAAATTAAAAAGTTTCTAGAAGGTTATTTTCCATTAGGTAATAGTTGTTTTTAGAAAATGGTAACTGTGACCTGAGATCATGAAGAGGAATATATATTCTTGTCACTGTAAAAATTATTAATTCATGCTTTAACATCCGAGCAGAATCAAGTTATTGTTGTGAACAGTATTTGATTTGAAATTACTCAGATTGTTTCTTCTCTGGAAGTACAAAGTTCTCTGATAACATTCTTGGAAATAGAGACTTTTATTAATACTAAATTTCATAAAAGGATTTCTTCCGTGATTGTATTATTGTGATCCAAAACAAAACTGTTGGCACATTAACACTTTACGAATCATCAGAGGCACATCAACACTTTCAGCGTTGGACTTTATTAGGATTTCCAAAACAGTTTATTTAGAACTTTTATTATTAGGACCTGTGTCTGTAATTCTTGGATTATTTGAGATTTACTTTGCAATCCTGTAAGTTTCCTGTTTTTGCATTTTCACTTTGTATTCTAGGGAAATAAATTATTTGTTGAATTTTATAAAGCTTGTTGCTTTTCACTCTTTTCTGTTACTTATGTTAAGAATGTGAATGCTGCAAAGAGAAATAATTAAAGTTGTGGCTTCTTTTATAACGTGGAATATGTTAATTATAGCAAGTGGTTATGCAGATCGATATTCAAAATAAAATGTAGAGAAGTAATATCATTGGTCTAATACATGTTCTGTAAACAGAGGAGAATAGTACATTTTGACAATAAATATGACATATCTCTTAATGTGTATAAAATATTGACAGCATAGTTTGTGTCGTAGAAAAGGGTCCATGAACTATTAAAGTTCTTAAAAGGGTAACTACTTTTCATAGAGGATCCAAAGTTAAAACTTGCTGATTCTGTCTCTGACCGAGCAAGAAATAATCTTTATTCTTCTCACAGAACTGAGATTAACGTATGAAACAACTACAAGGAAAGAACATTCCACCTGGTGATAAAGGTCTGGCTCTATTGCCTACATCTCAATATCCTTCCCAGGCTAATTATATGGTCCTTACAAAGGTAAAAGAAAGTGATTTAAATTATGTCAGTAAACCTCATGGGCGGAGAAAAACAGAAAGAAATTACACCATATAAATATATTAAAAATATATGTTGATAGAGATAGCACTGTTATTATTTCAGTCAATTTTGTTATTATCTGTGTCACACAGAAAAGATTTAAATGAAGGCCTGCGATCTGATTGTTCTGACTTTGGTTTAACAAATCTTCAAAATTCGGAAATATTAGAAAATCTGGACCAGACATGGTAAAATCTACAGCCACAAGAGAAGAATAAAGCAGCTAATATGTAACTATGATCACATGTTTCCAGATGTTTCAACTAGAAGAAATAAAATCTACCATCATGTTGAGATTGTAAATTTCACAACTGTAAAACAGCATCCTTATAGAATAAATCCTCAAGAGCAGGAAAGTTAAAAACGAAACTGAATAATTGTTGGAGAATGATTTTATTGAACCAAACAAAAGTAATCGTGCATTCTCGTGCCAAAACCAGATAATACTTTCTGTATGTGTACTGACTACAGAAAAGTGAATAACGTCACCAAAACAGATTCACTTCCAATACCAAGAACCGATGACTGTATCGACAGTATTGGAAATGCAGAATATGTCACAATGTTTGACCTGTTAAAAGGCTTTTAGCAGATTCCACTTATGGATAGAGCAAGAAATATTTCGGCCTTACAATTGCAGATGGATTATTTCAATACAAAGTGTGACATTTGGTATGAAAACTTCTCCTCAAAATTCCATCTTTTAATACATATGGCAGAATCTTGTAGGGATGGCTGTGATACTTACGTTGATGACTTCATTATGTACAGTGACACATGGAAAGATCACCTGGAAGATTCCTTGTTGGACTGAGTGAGGGATTATTCGATAATTAATTTAAGTAAATGAGAAATTTTGCCGAGTTTGTGTTACATTTTTAGGACATATTGTGAAACATGGTCAATTTAAGCTTGTAGAAGATATGGTTAAAGCTATCGCTTAAATCCTAGTGCCTATCAATAAAAGGCAATTGACGCGAGTTTTTGGATATGGCTGGATATTATCGAAAATGTTGCTCAAATTATTTTATAAGTGCTTAGCCCCTCACCAATTTGTTGAGTAAGAAAACCAAGTGTTATTGGTCTGAAAAATGTCAGAAGGCATTTTATAAATTAAAGGCCATACTTAAGGGTGGACCAGTTCTTTCAGTTCCAGATTTCAACTAATCATTAAAAATGACTGTTGGTTCAAGTGATGTAGGGGTTGGTGGTGTATTAATTCAAGAAGACAAATATTGTGTGGATCATCCAGTGTGCTATATATAAACAAGCACCAGAGAAATTATTCTACTATTGAAAAATGTTTGGCTTTAATTTCAGTTTAACAACACTTCAAGGTGTATATTAGTTCTGTTCCTTCTCCGATTATAGTATTCAGTTATCACAACCTCTTACTTTCATCAACAAAATGAATAACAAAAATCAATGATTGTTGATTTTGAGTTTGATGTTGCAAGAATACAACATCGCCATTAGGCACAAGAAAGGAAAAGACAACCTGATCGCGGATGCACTTTCACCCATATAGCTGTTCTGTATTGCTTTAATATATATATATATATATATATATATATATATATATATATATATATATATATATATATATATATATATATATATATATATATATACTTTTTGTACAATATTGTTTCTATATTATGTGCAATTTTTGTTCATGACTGTAATTGTAATGATCATCTGTAATTAAAATATTAGCTGATTTCTGTACCTAAGTATAAAATTCTGTTTGAAGATATTAAGAGTGTGGATTGTGTAAGATTTATAAATGGTTGTTTACATAGGTGTTTCCAGTCATTATTAAAAATATTATAAATGAAACCTGTTGAAAACTTTTTGGTACTTTCTTATTGAGTCAGGTCGGTTCGTAGAAGTGTTAAGTTATTTCCCATTGGCTGGGTTACATGTAGTGGATTCTTTTACGATGTGGGATATTTGCAAAGTGTCACGTAGTGAATAATAGCAAAATGTGTTTTCACCCCTGATGCTTGTATATAAGTTATCACGTAGTGAATAATAGCACAGTGCGTTTACACCCGTTATCCTTGTATATAAGTAATCACGTAGTGAATAATAGCAAAATGCGTTTTCACCCCTTATGCTTGTAAATAAGTAAGTAGAGCTGAACAGTTTAGTCACTTTTATTTACGTTGTTCTTGTTGTAACATCAGGCTTCGGACACATTTAATATTGTTTAGACATTATTTGAGAGAAAATATTTATTGAGAGTACTCACTAGATGTAGAAAATGCTATTTGGACTAAAATATTATTATGGAACTATCGTGAATTATTCAAAGTAATCCTGGATAATGCAATTTTGATATATTAAGACTTTCTGCCGAACAGTGTATTTGAGGATATGAATTTCATTCGGAACATTCGATTCTTTTGAACTTGAATAAAACTTTCCAGGATTACTTTGTATTCAATTAATCATACTGTAAGTTCCTCTTACGCTTTCATTTATAACTTTGATAATTAAATTATCTGCAAGGTTTTACAACAGTTGTTGGTTTAGCTTCTTTTTTATTTATGACCTTGAGTCGCAACCGTTTGCATAACTGTAAACCCACAGAGCCTCTTTAAAAGCTTGTTGTTGGCAATAGTTAGAACAGAGTTTAAAGTTTCATTGTAGAGTGTGTGCACATGGATCTTGTGAAATTTGTGAAGTATTTTTTTCAAGTTCTTTCGCGTTCCATTTCTTGCAGCGAAATTAGGAATGTTAATAGCATTACATCAATACGCTAAGAAATGTTAAGTCATCCTTCAAAATAGTGAAAATGAACTTGAAATGCAACTGTAAAAATAAGAAAGATAGATGGATTCTAGGAGTGTTTCTGGAAACTGAGTGTTTCAAAGTGGTTTTGCTGCAAACCTTGCCTTGATGAGTAAAGTGTAGTCAGATTAAAAAAGTAAAGACTGCAACAAAAAGGCTACAGTGATAATGATTTTAGAGTTATTATAAATGCAAGAGCTAGAATTTTATTTGCATAAATGCAAAATATTAATTTTGATTTAACGTCGTAGATACCTGGCCTTCAATCTATTATTTTTTTTATTTTTTTTTACCGAAGATGGCTTAATACCATCAAACCTGTTCGCGTTCATGATGATGATTTAGAGATTAATCATTTCATTACATGTGCATCTTGCGAAGTTTCTGATCCGGATTTACAGAAAACATGTTTATAGTGATGACAGCCATCGAGAGTAGATTTACAAAATAATAATAAGATACCGTCAAACTAAGATCGGTAAGCACATTTAGAAACACAGCATCAAACAAGAGAGACAAAAGCATTATTGAGGAAATTTTAAAGTTTTGTTTAGCTTGTATTGCATTATCACATCTACTACATGGTAGAAAGACACTGCTATAACAAGCATTGTCATAATTGTTACGAATCTATGGTCTGAAACTATGTAACAGAAAGAAGCAGAAACCAATAAGTTTCGTAAAAATTCAACAACAACTTCTAAAGTGAGGATTTGAAAGGAATGTACCGTATTCTGAATTAAATCCTAATTAATCCTAAATGTTTTATCCCAAGTCCAAGAAATTTATAAAACCCTATCCTCAATCATGGACAAATGTAAATATAAATTAAATATACATCACAGCTCACCTCATAAAGGAAAAGAAAGATGTATAACATAAAGCTTTCTTTTACACATTAGTCAAATATACATATGATACTATAATAATTAAAATTATACAGGAAGATGCCTTATGAATGACACAAAATGTACATACAGCAATATCGTACTTCTGTACATCTGAAAGTGTATCTGCAATGAGATTATCTTTTCCCTTGACTTGGCTAATGTCAGTGCTGTATTCCTTCAACATTAAACTCCATCTCAACAATCTCTGATTTTTGGTTTCCATTTGTTAACGAAAGTAAGGAGGTTGTTATCACTGAATAAAATAATCGGAGAAGGAGATTAATACATACTTCAAGTTGTTGCAAAGCTAATATAAAACGCAAATATTCCTTCTGGATTCTGGAACAATTTCACCGGTGCTTGTTTAGTGTTTTAGAAATCTAGTGGACGCACATATGATGGTCAACAAGCATTGTTTGCCTGACTTGGTCTTAGGTAAGGGACCGACACAGTCTTCTATTATTCTGCTAAATGGTTCGTCAAATGCAGGAATAGATTGCAAATGAGCCTCAAGTATCTTTTCATTGTTTTGTTTTTAACCATTTGGCAAGTGTGACCAGATGTATGGTATTAAAAAGTATAGCTTAATATTCGGCCAATAAAAGTGATTAAAGGTTTTATGATATGTCCTACTGACTTCTATTTGACTAGCCAATGGAATGTCAAGGGCTAGACAAAGAATTTCCTGTCGGAAAGACACTTTGATAGCTCACTAACCACTCGTCAGCAGCAGGTACCTCAGTGGTCTCCATTTTCCCCAAAGGACACTATTTCGCACAAAATAACAAAAATGATACTTATTCTTGTTCGACAATGAGTGATTGCCTTCTGTTACCCTGAATAGAATAGAAAGAATGAGTAGAAAAATGAGGATCAAGGTATACAATATCCATTGATTGCCCAAAAACAGGGGCAAAGGTGACCTCACCAAAGCCAGGCCAATTAATGTGTCAGGTAAATGGATACCTTCCTGGTCAACATCATTCTTAAAAGTTCTTTAAGCCTTAGCTTTAATAATTGCATCAGCAGGATAGAAATCAGGGATTTTAATCTCAACAGGATCAACTTTCTACTCCAAACAAGGCTTTCCAGTCACAGTGAATTGACCACAACCTCATCCCTAGCTACTTCATTGCTTAGTAATAAATGAATACCCGCAATAGGCAAAGAAGACACTGCCTCAACAGTCACTGGTCCGGAGACGAGGTCTACTGACAAATCGACACAATGGAGAGAAACATTAATAAAGTCGCACTCTACTCTCTGAATAAGAACAATTTAACTAGAAGAAGACTTTTCAGGCAAGGCGAAGTACCTGATAACAAAAATCTCTGAGAAGCTCCTGCGTCCCTTAATGCTTTAATGGAAATAGGCTTGGCAGAATCATAGTGATATAAAAGCTTTCGACATGAGTGATTCGTACTTCTCCGTAATAAAACCATACTGGGGTTTATGTGATCCAACCAATGTTTGGCTTTCAACTCAATCACGTGACCTGGAACTCTTTGAAATAAGAACATTTTTATTAGCTCCGTCTTTATTCTGTTGCTTTTTGTCAAACATGCACCAATCAGAAATGCTGTTCCCTATCAAATTACAATAAATGCATATAGGAAGAGATAAGGATGTCTGATCAGTTTTATCAGTTTTTTGATTTCTAAAAGTTGTGCTAGACTGAGATTTGGAAGTACTGGTATGAGACTAAGATAATTATTTACCAAACAACTGCTGAGAGGAAGAGTTACTGATAAATGAAACTTTGCGAGCCAAGAAATAATCATCAGCTCAGGTACCAACTCATAACCCTTCAAGATAAATTCCTTAACCACATCATAATCAGCACTTTGTTGTACCGACAGTGAATTGTGGACTACACTAGCTGTACCAATACGAACGCTTTGCAACACTAAAGTCCAGTGCTCTCTTAGCCATTTCATGTTTTCAGCATTTTCGCAACGTGAGGAAAGTTTTTATCTACTTTTTCGTTAAAAGGTAATTCTAACCTAATATTTCTGGGAACGTCAAAACCTGAAGTTGTGTGTATTAGGGGTAATAGTGATTTCCGAATGCCAGTTCAAGGTTCTTTGATATCTATATTACATCTCTCTCTCTCTCTGCATCTGCCTCTCTTCTTTTTATCTCTGAATTTATATTTTCATTATTTTCTCTTCTGTCACGCTCTTTGCATTTGCTTTTTATTTTTCTCTAAGTGAATTTGTATTTCTCCCTCTCTCTTCTCTTTCCACGTTTGTATTTCAATGCTATCTCTTTCTCTCTACATTTTGTATTTCCGTCGCTTATATTTCTCTCTTCTCTCCATTTCCTTTCTCTGTATTTCGTATTGCTCGCTCTTCTGTATCTCTGTTTTGGCATTTGTCTCTCCTTTTCCATTTTTAAATTTGATTCGATCTTCTCTGAAGCTGAAGATTTGTTACTTCCAGTTCCATCTGTTTTTCTTTTTAAAACTGTATTTCTTTTAATTTCCTATGAAACCAGAGACAGACTTACTAATCAAACCCAAAGCAATATCATGCAAAATTTCATTTCCAACCTAATGCTGAATCAAATTATTCTTTTGATCCTGTTTTGTTAAGGACGATTTCACTTCAGAAAGATCACAATGTCTGATATGCTCAAGTAACTCGTCCGTTTTCATAGACTCTAATCCTCCCTAGGTAGGACTTGAAACAAAGTTCACTATAGTAGATACAGTCAATGCGTGCTGGTTTCAATAAAGATTTCCAAAATGCGTAAAATTAAAGGTTTTAGCAGGGACAATAGAAATTTTGAATATCTTTTAAATGTTTTAAAGATCCCGGATGAGCCCAGTTTCTGTTCTGACTCAAGTTCTTAAGCTATGTTATAGACAAAAACGAGACCAAGTTTATTAAAATCAAAAGAAACATATTTCTCTAAGTTACAAAGTGCAACTTAAAGAGACGCTTACAGTATTGCAAAATAAATCCCAAGTAACCCTAAATGTCCCATCACAGGTCCAAAAGTAGTGACTGTTCTTTATGAATTCCAAGAGTCTTGAATGTCCTGATGTACAATAATGATACAATCCAGAGTGTCTTTGAATAAGTTCCCAATGATCCCACAGTAGTCTTTTAGTCCAAAAAGTTAATGAGCACTTTGCAATTCCAGTGAATATGTTTGATTATAGATTCCCAACGACTGATGTGAAACAGGAATGAAAAATTGTTTACCAAGTCTCCTTTGTATACAAATACCCACTTGACCTAGGACGCAATAGATTTCCAACGGAAAAACCCCAACTAACAAATAAGCAAGGTATTTGTCATGAACTGTGATTCAAGTATACATTTTGTTTACTTCTTATAGTCGAGGCAAACGTGAGGTACACAAAACTCCAACCTTCAATTAAGAACAAAAATTAAGCAACAATAAAGATATGCATAACCTAAAACTGTCTCAGAAATACGGGAAAGACTAAATTTCTTGTCCTTATTTTGTTTTCTGTTGGGTCCCAGTCTCCACCGACCTTATTTTAAATTTCTAGTTCTTTCTAGATGTACTCTTTAATTGCTGCCTTACAATGTGGTCATGACAATGTGCCATAGAACTCATCAAATTCATTCAATATTAAATTGTTTTCTAGATGACTACCGCTCCATGAAATCAAGTTGCCATAACTTATTTTGGTTTCCAAATGTATTACGATCCTCTGTTTACTGCTTGCATTCACATCGCAAGCAAATGAGATGATTGATTTCAATGTCGACTTTATTATGTACGGATGCACAGTTTGTATTAGGTTCTTTTAGGTCATGGTGGATAGTAAATATATCGTCAATATAACCCATGCCCTTAGTTCTGCAGCAAAAACTACATACAGTTATTTTAGCAGTAACTCTCTGTTCTCGAGCTGTGGCGTCACTTTTGTTTGGGTTTTACGTAAGCAGAGACCACTAGTAAGGCATGTACGGTCAACACCTTAATGGAGAATTTGAGATAGTGTCCACCTACCTCCAGAGCCTTTTGACAGTCTCGAGCTTTCACCGTCTATATGAAACAACTAATTCGCAGCCTCCAGATATCCAACGATACACCCATGTCCAAGAATTTCACAATTTCATATGTGTCGCACTAAAACGATGACTATCTTCGTGCACTATACGTACCAAAGACTTTTCCCAATGAATATAGTCCCTTTTCGTTTCACATTATTCAGCAAAAACATATTTTGAGAAAATATATATCACTGGGTAATATATCTTTATTTTTGTTGTCATTTCGTTTATTTGCATGTGAGCAAATTTTGCATGAGAGAGATAGAAAGATTTTTCTGTCAACATGTTTTTATTCAGTGTTTTTTCGCTTTTGTCCTGTTTAACTGGTTGCCACAATTTACTGCTATTTGTATAAGCAGTTGGGATTTTGAGACCGTAGTTGAGAAATCTTAAATGCTGTTTTTTCAAGTTAAGTTGAAATGACATAAAACATGCAGTAAATATATAGTGTTCCTGATAAACTGTCTGTAAGTGTTTTCAGAAGGACAAAAGAAACAATGTCAAACACATACCGTTATACCCACAATTTGGAATCTTCCTTAAATCTATTTCAAACTATTTGGGACGTTTGTGATATTTTGACAGCCCTACGGATAAATTCTAAAACAAATTGTATACGCGGTCGCTATGTGCTGTTCGAAATCAAAGATTGTCTTTTCGTCTTCACGTTCTCCCACTTGCTGTCAAATCATTCGTGGATCGATGTGCTAGTCTTAAAGATCTTTAAGTTCTATTGTTGATCTACGTAAAAGCAATGTGTGTACTTATTCCTTATTTTCCAGTAATTTGATTCTATCAGGTTGGCGACCATTTCTTTCATTGTTGCCAATATAAACAATAATCTGTATAGCTAGATTTGTTTCTACAAAGACTAAGTATATCTTGTAAATTATTGTAGTATTAGCTCCATCATAAGGGTTGCGCTATAGTAGGTAAAAAGGGGAAGTGATAGAAATATGATATCTCCTTGTATTAATTTACTGCGTAACGAATCTAATATTTCAAATTTCAAAATGTTTAACATCCTTTCTATTTACATACATATTATTATTTGAGTGCATTGAAAACGTATTGTTTTCTATCGCAATAGTTTGGGAAATAAAATTTGGCTATATCTGTATCAATCAAGTTGTGTCTTATGGATTGGATTTCTCCATTACCTTGAAAACTGTAAGGCTGTGGAGCGTCCTAGTGTTATCAAGATAAATTTTTCTCTCATTTGTTCCATCGGAATTCATCCGCCCCATGAAACCGTCATCTGTCCAAACCAATCTGAAATATTAATGTAAAGTATATTAACACTTATTACGTATGTGTATTCCTATATATTATTTGGTAAATGCTACTGTAATGGTGTTTACAGTTAGAACGGATGGACTATCTTTACTATAGAATTACTGCAACATGGATTTTAGTTAA
>JAECUM010094041.1:0-14524 GCA_016617855.1 Megalonaias nervosa | reverse complement strand
ATTTCTACGAAAATTTAGAAATGTTTGTATGTGATTATTATATTCAGTTCTAAATGCAGTAATTCCATCATTGATAATCGTTAACGAAGTATTTATTGGAATTTCCTTATCGTCGACGTATTTCTTCATTGCAGCGTCGAAATCTGTTTCTGGTGTTCTGAGATTATTAATACCATTACTATTCATGTCGAGAAATGCACGCATTATACCACCGCGCACTGACACGTACTTGGATTCTTGATCATCGACGTATTTTTTGTTGCTGCGTCTGTATCTGCGATTGGATCTCCAAGATACGTAATTTTTCTTCTTGACATAATAATGTCACCGGTAAATACATCACCAGTTTTCTTAACATAATCGTTAACCGATTTACTGGAATCCTGTATTTTACCCTGATCAGTAAAAGTAACGATATTATTAACAACCGCATTTGGAATTCGTATAAGTACATCTAGTAGTTGTATATTACTCGTTTTTAATCGTCCTTGTTTGTCCTGAAAAACGACGACTTCATTTTGATCCACACTTGTGATATTTAATAAATCATCGATTTCATTTCTGAGCTGATCAATAGTTGTATATTTAGATAAATCGAACTTCTGAGTTCTACCTGAGGATCTTCCGTAAATATCTACCATTATATTTACTGATATCAGTTTAAGTACTATGACGTAACGTAGTGAACGCGTGTACGACTTTATGAGGCGGTGCTGTTGATTTTGATACAGCATCAAGCATAGCGAGGGTTTCACGACCGCATATTGGAGGATCAGTTATTTTTGTGTCGGTAGCGTTGAATACCAGATTGGAGCAGTATTATTGCTAATGTAATAAAGAAATTCTTTCGGTGGTGCTAATCCATACGAATCGAAATAAATAATTCCACGTGGATCAATTGCATATGCGACCCAGTGCGTGCCTGGGCCAGAGTTTTTATCGAGATTAATAATACCGGTTTCATGTTGCATTGCAACGGTAGGTAATTGATCGCGCATAAAAACACCTCTGAAATTTTTTTATTTTTAATTGCTTAGCAGCATTAAGTAAATCAAAATTGGACATGGGTGTTATTAGTAAACTGTCCCGGGAAGTCTTAGACCTTTTCCGTACCAGTGTGGGGTCCCTGGTAATCTTAGGCCTTTTCCGTACCACGAAGGCGGGGTTCCTGGTAATCTTAAACCTCTTCCCTTTTTTTGATTCCTTGTCCAGTTGCTTTCTTTAATGCCATTCCAGCAGCTGTTCCAACAGCACCTAGCGCAGCTGCCTTTGCAACAGCTGGGGCTGCAGCTGCTATTAATGCTGGTATAGCTGCAAGAAGTGGAAATATACCACCCGTTTTAGCAATATCTTTGATGGCGCCCGCAGAAAGATTAAGTTTGACGCCTTTATTTGATTTTTTAGCGTCGTTGAAGTTTTTAAACTGACGCTCGGTCAACGACAGTTTATTTGCACCGGTCATCTGTTCTCGCTTTAGCGATATTTTTATTCCACAATTATTTTTTGATGCTGATTGCAGCCTTTTAATCTGACCAGGAGTCAGACTCACACTAACGTGATGATATGACATTATTAATATTATGAACGATCTAATTACATGTTTTCTACTGGAGCATCAATAACTCTCATTCGTCCACCAACACCTTCGAGTAACATTGATTTATCGCTGAGTATAACGGCTATTGCTCTGTAATTAACAATGACTCCTGTTACCACACGAGCTCGAAGATGAATATCTACAACAGATTGTCTTGTTAAATCTAAATGTTCTAGAGAAAAGTAATAAATCGGATACAGCGATGTAAAATCTAGCTGCGATATTTGTAAACCAGTATCAATATTTTGATCATGTCCCATGAACGACATTAATCGATGATAAGCCCGTGCTACATGGTTTTGATCGAAATTTAACAAAATATCCTCGGATGGTTCTTGATGTCCATTTATCCTTAATGAAATCTCAGAAACACCGAGTTTATCAAATATCATATGACTATGTGCTTGATCGTTTATTCGTGTATTATTTTGAAACGCAATAAATATGTGTAGTGGTGCAGAAACACCTTGCTGAGAAGCTATCTGCCATGTAAATAAACCATCAATTGCACTCTGAACAGCATCTGTGGTCATTGTTAACCATGACAAAGTTGATTTACCGCCTTGACTCATAAAAGATAGCAACCTGTCTTCTTCAGATATCGATGGAGTCATCACTGGCATCCACAGGGAAAGTTTTGTTAGTTCTACTTTACCATCACCAATACCAACAGGTCGCCATATTGCATCATTATCATTACCTTTTCGTACAAGTACAACTGTGTGTTTGGCTCCGAAAATAACTTTTCTGACATTTCTACAAAATCCAAAAATATGTGACAGTGGAATTGCACATGAAAATACTCTCCTATTACCGCTTAACATTGATCGACGTGCTGCAAATCCTAAGTTGAAATTTGGATTAGAACCATGAACCACCGGCCACACATCAGCGTCAAGGTTGTTGGCGAAGTTTCTTGGTCGTCTCATGTTGTATTGATTGTTATCAGAGTGGTTAGAAGTATCTTTTGAGAACATCATTGATGGACCAGCTGATCTTGAATAATCGTCGCTGTATCTCGCAAGACCAAGTATTGTTGTGGCAACATCAACGTCTTTCTGAATAGATTCAATATTTTTTCCGTCAATCATGTACGTAGCGCTATCAAATAACGCCATAATACCATTATTAACAAAACCAACCATAATATCAGCTCCATATGCTACTGGCGCTAAAGAATTAGCGTTATTTAAAATTTCACCTTCTACTTCGATAAATGCTTCAGCGGGTAAGAAATATCTACTTGTATCCTGAACCTGTAGTTCAATTCGTCCAGGCTGATCTGGAATTCGTGCGTCGTAAGAATAATACTGATAATCGCGCACAGACTCATCTTTGAGAACTGGTGCGTCCATATCAAACGCGGGGTCAGATATGCGCTTAAACATCTTTATTATTATCGTCTTCGTCTAACTCGAAGACCACTTCCTGCTATCAGACTAGCGGTTATATTTTTTTCCTTTTCCGACATCGGGATATCAGCTAACTCCGCTAGTTTTTGATTAGCTGCTTGATTTATTATTTTACTTACACTTGCGGGCATCACTTCAGTGCTAGGTAATTTCACAGGTCGGGTCGGTCTGCGTATTAATCGTGATAGTCTATCTTTAATTGCTGAGAATGCTTTGCTAGCGAGATTACCAACAGCGCCTATACCTTTTTCACGAACAACATCAATAGCTTTCATTCCTAACTGCTTTGCAATCGGTATTGTTTTTGGGGCTATCCTTCTAAACAGACCCTGAATAACATCACCTAGTCCATCTCCGTAGGTTGCTCTGTATACAGGTAATCGAGAGTTTATTACCCTGACCATGATAGGTCCACGTTGAGTACCATGCACGATCATTGTTATTATTAAGTGATTTTATCACTAATTGTTCTAATCACTGTAATAATCGTCGGCGATTTCATTAATAAGAGACCGATATACATTAATATCCATGATGCCGCCACTAAATAATCGTTTACAAATATCAGCTACTTCATTAATGATTTCTGGGGAATTATTACCAGCTCTTTTTCCTCCGATGAGAATTTCTAATCGATCGACATCAGCAAGGACTTTATTGGGGCAAGTAATAAGACCACTTCCTAGACCACTTCCAGTTGCGCCGGGAGCGTCTTGAAATTCTTCTTCTTCCTCTTCACTTGGTTTCGGTGGTTTCTTTTTACTTGGTTTCGGAGGTGTTTTTTGTGGTTCTGGATAATCACGAAGTGATTGCTCAAATGGTTTTGGTGTTTTTTGTTTTGGAGGTTTTTGTTTCTTTCGTTCTTGTCGTTCTTGTTGTTCTTGTTGTTTTTGTTTTTCCTCCTCCTCTTTTCTTGATTTAATAAAATTATTAATTTTACTAATATAATCCCTATATAATGGATCATCATCTCTAGCTTGTTCAACATTCATTTTTATGCGATATAAATATTTTCGCCATTGTTTATTGTTTTTAATATCTTTTGCGTGTTCAGGTTTCATTAATTTACTTCTTTGACCAAAACTTTCAGCAGCAAACTCAGCTAGATCATCTTGGTTCAATTTATTAATTACCTTAATAGTTTCTTCATCAAATTTATTTATCAATTCAGCAGTATTTATATGACCTTTTGATTTTGGTTCAGGGGCTGGTGCTTCAGCACCTTCTGCTTCATCATCTTCAGGTTGATCTTCATCCTCAGGTATTTCCGGGACTGGCATCGCAGCAGCTATTTCGGCTGGAAGTTCACGTAAAATTTCTTTTGTCTTTTTTGTTCTTCTTGCTATTTTTTCAGTTCTTTCTGCTACTTTTCCAGCTGCTTCAGCGGTTTTCTCTAACACAGGTTGAATACCTTTAGTGGTCTCAGTGATAGGTTTAAATAATTTTTTTGTATCCTCTTCAAATTCAACTTGAGATTCCTGACGAGATTGTAGTTGTTGCTTAACAGAATCACGAACGGGTAGATATTTTTTAATTGCCTTTAGTCGCTCTCGAGCTAATTTAGCTGAGTGTGGTTCTCCAATACTCATTATTGATAATATCTATAATGGCTGTTTAATTTATAGCAGCAGAGAGGGTGGACGACATACACGTAGTGACCAGATTGTGAAAAAATAAGAAAAACTCTGGTCAATTAAAGAAGTTTTCATTATTAAGGCAAAAACTTTTTTTTCAGCCTTCATAGGAACCCTTAAATTTCAAAAATAAGGTCTCTACAAAGTTGTAGGGTCCACCCTCTCTGCTGCTTAGTGTTATTGGTGTTAGTATATGAGGTTGGTTATACATTGTGGCAGGTATTATTATACATTGTGGCGGGTATTATTATATAGATATTTTTTTTTTTTTTTTTTTTAATCAATTTTTTGTTAGCAAAAAGTTGGTTGAGGGTGATAGAGTTATTTGTTATTGTGGGAATATTGGGGATTATTCCGGTTTTTGGAGCTTAATAAGGAGATAGGAGGTAGGTAGTCAGTGGTTATTCGTGTGGTAATATTAGATGTTATTGTTTCAGGAGTAATGTTTGTGGTTATTTGTGGCAAGGACTAGGTTAGGTACGTGATATATATGTGTGTGTCACATTTGTTCATGCGTGGTAGGAGATGTATTGTAGATTAAAAAAAAAAAGGGGTCTTCTCTTTTTTTATTTAAGGACTAGATATTTAAATTGTATTGCGTATTCTTGGGTTTATTATAAGTGTAGTATTGGGTCTCTTGTGAGTGCGAGTTTTGTGTGGTTTTAATTGTTATTATGTTTTTTCGTGGTGAATTAATTTTAATTATGTTTTTATGTTTTCGTGGTGTGTTTTAGATTATAATACTACGTTTATTGTGATTGCAATTGTAATGATATCATTATGTTTTCGTGGTAAGTTTTTATTTTTAATCATAATGTTGTGGGTGTATGGTTTAGAAGTGATGTAATATATTTATGTCTCGTAGGAAGTGGATTATATTGTTGTAGGTCAGCATTAGGTTCATGTTTTTGGTTGCATCAAGCATGTCAGGGTATGTCTCGGGGGATCCAATGCGACGTTGGTACTCCTGGAGTGTCGTCCTTTGTAGCTGGTATTTGCTGCAGTCGTTGAAAGTATGCTGGAGGGATTGAGTGGATGTGCAGTGACAGCATATTCTATGAGTTGCTGTTGAGAGGTTTTTTCCACCCTCGGTCAGAATGAGCGTTTTCCCCGTTCTGATACGGTTGAGGGCTCGCAGTTCCTCGTTGCTGAATGTTTTGGGTAGTGTGATGTGTCTGTTGACTTCCCTTTGAATCTGGTATAGCATCCTGCCTTTCATGGTTAGATCCCATTGTGTTTGCCATTTGGTATTTATCTGTTGTCTAGCTTGGCTGTAGAGCTCCTGTACGCTGTATGGGATGTCTTGAACGTCCAGCAGTTGAAGACTGTGCTTGGCTGTTAGATCGGCAAGGTCATTCCCTGCGAGATTGATGTGGGAAGGGACCCAGAGAAATTCCACTTGATACTGGTTCGTTTCCAGTTGACGTAGAGTGCACATAGTTTCCTCCAGCATGTTGCTCCGGCTCCGTGCTGTTCCTGTTTCCAACGTTGTAAGTACACTAAGCGAGTCAGTGAGGATAAGGTACTTATTTGGTGGTTGCTGTTGTATCCATTGCAGAGCATGTTGGATGGCCCAAAATTCCGCAGTATAGATGGAGCATCCGTCAGGGAGACGGGCCTCTATTTTATGGTGGTGAGATGGTACAACGATAGCAGATGCCGTCCTATTCAGTGTTGTTGACTTCGATCCGTCGGTGTAAATCTTGATGTATTGTGCGTAGTATTGTTCGAGGATGAGGTTGATTTCGGCGAGTAGCTTCCATGGGTTGTGATGTTTATTGCCTAGGGATAGTATGGTGAGGTTGACTGTAGGTTTGTTGTTATCCCAAGGGACTTGATCGATTACCTTGCGTTGTTCAGCTTGTAGTACAGGCAGTTGGAGTTCATTTTGTAACCTGTGTATCTTAGCGCAGGCCGGAGGGTAGGGTACCAGTTTTGTAGAAAATATCTTGTTACAGTTGTGAAAGGCTGCTCTAGTTGGGTTGTTTTCCGGCAGCGTGGAGGCTCGGATAGCGTATCGGACGATAAGCTCTTCTCTCCGGAGTTGAAGTGGTAGGTCCCCCGTTATGACCTGTAGTTCTTCTTTAGAAGTGTTAGGGAGGAGTCCGGTGCAGAGTCGTAGAGCTTTGTATTGGATGCTGTCGAGTTGTCGGAGTAGTGTTTTGCTTGCAGAGTCGTAAATTTGACAGCCGTAATCCAGTTTTGATCGGATGAGGGCTTTGTAGAGCATCGTCATGGTGTGCTGGTCGGCTGCCCATTTCGTTCCCCGGAGATGTTTAAGCATGTTAATATCCTGTTTGCAGTTGTGTATAAGTGTGGTGATGTGTTGTTTCCATGTAAGATGGTTGTCTACTGTCATGCCGAGGAAGGTGGTCTGTTGTACGAAGGCAATAGGTTGTCCTTGTAGGTATAAGATGGGAGGCGCAGGACATCGCCGTCTCGGAGGAGAGAACAGTATTGCCACGGTTTTATCGGAGGAGATTTTAAAGCCCCAATTGACGGCCCACTTTGAGATAGAATCAAGATTCTTTTGCAAAGTGGTGACGAAGGCTTGATTGTTGGGGTTTCCCGCTTTCCAGATTCCGCTGTCATCCGCAAATTGGGAGATGGCCACTGAGTTGTCTAAGTAGGTTGAGAGGTTGTCAACCATGATGTTGAAGAGGGTTGGGCTTACAACGCTTCCCTGAGGGGTCCCATTCTCGAGTATTCGGGTGTCAGAGGTATGTCCGTTGACTCTCACCTTAATTTGGCGGCCTGTGAGAAAGTTAGTTATCCATCGATGCATTTTGCCGTTGATACCCAGTTGGTTGAGTTTAGATACAAGGCCCTTGGTCCATACTAAGTCGAAAGCTTTCTCAAGGTCGAGAAATATGGCAACCAAATGTCTGTCGGTTTTTTTCCTTGAGTTAAAGGCGAGTTTAATGTCCGCCTCCAATCTAATGAGTTGGTCCAACGTTGATCGTTTATTCCTGAATCCACTTTGGTTCTCGGTGAGGAGGTTGTTAGCGTCTAGGTGGTGTTTTATTCTATTCGTGATCATGGTCTCCATTATTTTGCACAAGGAGTTGGTTAATGAAATTGGTCGGTAAGAGCTGATGTGTTGAGGGTCTTTTCGGGGTTTAGGTATGGGCACGACCATAGCTTGTTTCCATGAGGATGGTAGGTTTCCGGTGTCCCATATACTGTTGAGCAGGTGCAGTGTGATATGTTGCATGTTAGGTGGAAGATGTTTGTAAATTGCGTATCCTAAATTGTCCTCTCCAGGTGCTGTAGGTTGTTTGTTAAGCAAAGCTTTTTCCAATTCGAATATAGTGAAGGTGTTGTTTAGGGGAGTGTTGTTGGCATGTTCCTCAGTATGTTGATCGTCAAATAGATGTGGGTGTGTGTTTTCCATAAGTTGTCGTTGTTGCATGAAGTCGGTGTTGTGATTTTGATTGCTGCTGTTTTGGGCAAAATGTTTGGCGAGTTGGTTTGCCCTTTCCTGGTTTGTTTGGGCTCCTGTAATTTTAGGTGTATGTGTAATTTTGTGTCCTTGGATGGCTCTAATTTTTGACCAGACTTCTGAGGTTTTGGTCCTGTTGGTGAGAGTGGAGCAGTACGACCTCCATGATTCTTTTTTTGCTGTTAGAAGAGTTTCCTTTACAGTAGTTTCGCATTCCTTGTAGATTTTGAGGTCAGAGGGTAATTTGGTTCTCAGGTACTTGTTCAGTGCTTTTTTCTTCTGTCGTGTTACTTCCGCGCAATGTGCGTTCCACCAGTAGCTTTGTCGTTTATTTGTTGATGCATATGTTTGTGGAGTTGTTTTTGGTATTGTTTCATGCGCGGCTGTATTGATGGCTTCTGTCAGGTTGTGAAAATATTCTTCCGTGTCGTTGCTATAAAGGTCCTCGATTTGAATATGTCGTAGGATGGAGTTGAATTGAGTCCAATCGGCTTTAGCCATATTCCATGTTGGTGATTTCGATTGTTGTTCTCTGATGTGCTGCAAGTGAATGGTTGTTAAGAGTGGAAAGTGGTCACTTCCCAAGGTGCTGTGTTGTAAGACTTCCCACTGCGTTGTCTGTGAGATATCTTGTGTTGCTAGTGTCAGATCTATTGCTGTGAGCTTACCTGTATTAGTATCTAGGCGAGTGTGTGAGCCTGTGTTTAATATGTGCAGTTGTCCGTTTGTGGTTAGGTCGAGGATTTGCTTGCCCCTGGTGTTGGTTCTGTCCCCACCCCAGTATTCGTTGTGGGCATTGAAGTCACCGCAAATTATGATGTTCTTGCTGTTATGGGGTATAAGTTGTTGGAGTGTTGGGGTTGGATCGGTCTGGTGGGTAGGGGGGTCGTAGATGTTGTAGATTTGTATCTGTTTGTTACCTAGTTTAATCTGGATTCATTGTATTTCAATATGGTGGTTTTCTGTATGGGCTTTAACCTTGATTTCTGTGGCTTCCGGAATAGAATTGTGAATGTAGGTCGCAAGTCCCCCTCCCCCGTTCCCCAGTGGTCGAGTTTTGTGAAAGCAGAGATCGTAATCTTTGAGTGACGGTGGTTTGATGTGATCCTGTGTAAGTCTTGTTTCCTGTAGGCATATGGCGCGAATGACGAGCGCTCTGCTCTATATCCGTGGAGCACGGACGTGAACGAAAACATCCCTTACACTCACTTCACATACAATTTACTATCCTCACCAACGAACGAGCAAGCATAAAACACATATGATATACTATCCACACCAACGAACGAGTAATCATAAACACACAAATATACTATCCTCACCAACGAACGAGCAAGCATAAAACACACAATATACTATCCTCACCAACGAACGAGCAAGCATAAAACACATGATATACTATCCACACCAACGAACGAGTAAGCATAAAACACACATTATACTATCACACCAACGAAGGAAGAGAAGAAAAACACACACCCATATACTATCCACACCAACGAACGAGCAAGCATAAAACACACATTATACTATCACACCAACGAAGGAAGAGAAGAAAAACACACACCCATATACTATCCACACCAACGAACGTGCATGCTACACACACACACACACACACACACACACACACACACACACACACACACACACACATCAGTAAAGAGTGAGTGTTTATAGTCACACTACACTACATTCACACGAATTGGCAAATTGAATAGTTTCTCTTTTCTAGAGATCTGGTTAGCCCTGAAAAGGGCTGTTTTTTAGAACTGCAAATGCACCTGGTTAATGATGACATCTCCCAGGGCGGGCACCACACACGCATCGCCGGCTCCAGTCCTGCTTCCAATTGATGCGTGTGGTTGGGAGCGCAGAGGGAGGTTGATTGGCTTCACTATCCCACTCCTCAGTTTGAGGGATAGTGAACACTTGTTCCCTTCTTCTTCTATTCCACACCCTGGGATTCTGACGCCGAGGCTCCCACTCTTGCCTCTGTCTTTCCAATTCCTCCTCCCAGGTTTCTCTCTGGGGGACAGCGGCTCTTGGTACTGGTGGTACTGGCGGCAGAGGTTGTGGCTGTCTTTGTTGTGGTGCTGCTACTGCCTGTAGAGGCGTCCTCACCTCAGGCTTGACCTCACACACAAGTCTTAGCATGAGGTGAGGTAGGATCCCTCTCATCTCCTCTTCTTTCTTTTTCTTCTCCTCCTCTTCAAGCCTGGCTTCTTCGGCTAAAGCCTCCATAGCCAGCTCATCTAGCAACCGCCTGGCATATTCCAGGTGCATCTGGAGTTCTAGTAGTTTTGTTATTCTGCTCATTTTGTTGCAGCTGCTACGTCAACGTGGGTAGCCAGACTGACGATCGCACCGATTTATATACTTGAAGCACGGACGTGAAGGTAAACATTCCCTAGCACCCAAATTTACCATCACATGTAACGCGCAGACTTAAAAGAATCACTCACGTTGACTTTTTTACTTTTTACCTACAAACACAGACATACACGATTGGACAAGACAGAGAAACGAAGTGCTTATAGGCACTCTTCTATTTTTTTTTTAAACATACAAACACACAAATATTTTGTTTTACTGACAAAAGAAACGAAGTGCTTATAGACACACTTCTATTTTCTAATTACAAATTTTGGCAAATTGAATGAGTATGTCTTTTCGAGAGTATTGGGTAGCCCTGAAAAGGGCTGGGTTTTTTTTGTTCACGGAAGTAATGGCAATCTTTTTTTTACTGTCTAAGATTGCGTCCCCGTCTGGCAGTAGGCTTTCCTATTGGATACGGTCTGCTTCTGCGAAAAGAGAAAGAGAATTCTTTGGTGTCTACTCGACAGTCCACAAAACCACTGTCTGGTTCTTGCTGCTGCTGCTGCTGCTTCTGTTGTTGTTGTTCTTCTCTCTGCTTCTTCTGAAGTCTGTATTTCTCAGTCCATTCTTCTTGTTCTTTTTTAATTTCCTCTCTAAACATCTCTTCTATCAGACCTTGGACTGTGGAGAGCATCCTAACATTCTCTATTTCTTCAGGCTTCGGTATCAGGTTTAGCCTGACAAGATGTAAATTGACGTAAGCTTCGTTCAGCTGGGCTAGTCTGGAAGGCATCTTCATAGGCTGACGAGTCAACAGTGAATGGTCAGACTGGAGACCCACCCGCTTTATATGGTTCAAACGCGGACGCGATAGAAAACATCCCTACTTGGTTTTAGTGTCGGAATGCTATGATAGCGAATGTCATGATGAGGGATAGAAAGAAGTCAAAGAGCATATATTCACAGTGTTTTTTTTAAAACAAACGACAGACACATTTTTTCAAAACACAACATTTTTTATTCAAGTAACAAGTAACAAGTCATAAGTCACAAGTAACAAGTAACATCAAACAAATTATTTTTGACAAGGTTGACAACGTTGTGAAATCATGTGAGATTTCCATTGATGGAAGTCATGAGGCCATTGATGTACACTACGTTTCCTAGCTAAAGACAAAAGATAACTATAATGGTCACAAAACCATCGATCTATTTTCTCATCGTTTCTAGAAGAGTGACGATCAAAATAAGTCACTAAATGTTCTAAAGGATATCCAAGACTGCGTTGATGAAGAAAATATACACAATATTGTCCACACACCATGGAATCTGTGCCTTGTAATTTCACATTATTGTATCGTGTCGTCTGGGCATTTCTTCTCATAAAGTCAATGATATCGTCTTCCAAAGGGGTAATCCATACGAATCAAAATATTCCACACAATTCTCTTGAGGGAAGTAGACGGCAACCCAGTGAGTGCCTGGAAGATGACTTTCGTCCGTGTTGATGACATAAGCTTGATGGTCTTTAGGTTTGCGATGAGGTAGTTCATCTTTAGCGCACACGACAGGGTTCCAAGAAGCAGTATACGAACTATTGTTCAAAAGGTAATAAAGTTCCCAGGTATCCATTTTCTGTTGTGTTGTTTTTGTTTTTTTTCACAAGTAATGATAAGTCATCAATTCAATTCTGACTTTTTGTTTGAAACGATCTGTCAAGTATCCGTTTCTTTGCCTTATCTCCGCACTCTGGGCTAAGAGAGCTTCGATGCGATAGATCTCTAGAGTAGTCATGGAGGACAGGAAAGATCACGCAAGCCTTTATACCACTCATGCAACACGGTTTCTTCTGAGATGAGACTCCAAGCGTCGTCCAGATACTCGTCCAATTTTTCTTCTTGACTCATCATCATACATTTATCGTGTTGAATTTGACTGGGATGATCGTTTTGACATCCATAACAATATTTCTTGGACAATTCCGTAATTGTATTCGCTAGGTGTTTAGCAAAACAGGACACTAAATGTTGTTCTTGTTCTGGCCATCTGGACTTGACGACTACCTCGTCCTCTTTGACTTGGTCTTGGGGTTCTGTTTTCACGCTATCCTCCCATTCCATGTCCAAAGATTCTCCACTGTTTAAAGAGGGATAGGAGTCTTCCATTGTGTCTAATAGTCTAGAATGACTTCTCTCAAACTGTTGATTTCTATGGTATTATCGAATTCAGCATACAGGATGACGTTGACCGTCTCAGTGAGAGCTTCTGCAAACTGAAGTTCCACACGCAGTTGACCAGATTTTATAGGGTGGAAATGTCCCTCGTCGCTGCCTTGGTCTGGAGTGAAATCAAAGGCCCACAAAGTGTAACCTCCGACATAATCTTCGTACGAAATACCGTGACTGGCGTTGGTTCCTAGTTGCCCCGTAGCTTCGTACAGGGACAAGTACGATCTCAAGTAATTCTTCTGGGCAAAGTTAGGTTCGAAGGGTCTGGTACACAAAGTCTTGCCATCGCGACTGACTTCAATTTTGGACACTCTGTAGTGCTTAAACTGGAAAGGATTTTGATCGTGGGCTCCGTTGAAGGCTGCATTACTGACGATACCAACGATTAAACGTTTGGGTAACTGTCCTTGGAACAGATGATCTTCGATCTTGGATCGGAGTCCAGCAGCAATGGTGAATGTTTTCACTTCGACACGTCGTATCGGATATTTGGCGGTCGATCTGCTCAATGTTTGACTGATGTCGTTTCCCGCTTTAGGTAACACTTCTACACGTCGCACGTAAAGTCTGGCTTCTTGGATGATGGTTTTGTACTCGTTGGCTTGAGCCATCAAATGGAAAGCGACACTACTGCGATTGAGTCTCAGGCGAATATCCACTCCGTTCAGCAAATACTTTTCTTGCAACCACATGTCCAAATGCAAACGATCCATCAGTTCTAAACTACGACCTTGCAGGATTTTCCTTCGACGATCGTTAAAACCCACATTGTGAGGATCGTCATCGGCTGTCAGGGCTCTGTCGTTAAACGTGTTCTCACCTGCGGAGTCAGGTTTCCATACCACGCAAGCATCCAGATGAATGCTCTTGGCCTCATTTCCGTACGTCAAGAGATTTTCTAGGTACGCTCGGTAAGGGTAAGTATCCGTGCTACTGCTGATCAGTTTGTTATTCAAATCCACTTCGCTGAACAAGGAATGCATGAAATTGTTGACGGGAGCTACTCTGGCGTCATCTCCCGGAGTGGTGTTGTCGGTTTTGATCACTTTCAGCTTTAGATACAAGTAACTATTATTCAGATCGATGTAATCTTCGGGCTGTCCTTTGATTTCAAACTCGATGGGAGCGGAATCCACCAAAGAGGAGACGGGATGAAATTCGACCCATTGGGATTCTTGCATCGTCATCATGGTGGGTGGCATGGCAAACAGATCCAGTTCCGACTTGGAACAAGCACAAGAGTCTCGGTGTATCATTTTCCTTTTTTTTAATAATCAAAAACGTCTAACTCTCGGACGGTTTTTCTTCTCTTAGTCTTTCTAGCTCTAGGGGGGTGAAGTCCTCTGAAGGGGTATTTTCGTCGTCTTTTTCTGCCTTGTCCTTGCTGTGGCGTCATGGAAGCAGGAATGCCTAACTCAGCATTGCCCAGGGCATTTATAGAAGTTTCTCGCCGACCCAAAAGGTCTTTGCCCGTTTGAAGCAAGACATTTTTGCCTGCTCTCAAGAAAGCTTCTTTGGGGTTTTGTTTGTCAATGATGACATTTTGGAGAAATTCTTTACCTTGCGTCAACGCGGCATCTTTCAAGGCGTGCAATCCCCGTGTCACCATCGGTTTCAAAATGGGAACCACTCTACGAAAGGCCGATTTTGAGCATATCACCTAAACCATGTCCTCGCTGTCGAGCAACTCCTTGGTACACAGGATACATGACTGACAAAAAGTTAGAGTAATCGTTTTCGAAAATGGAGTTTCACTGTGACTTTCCCTTTGGTGAATGGAATATTTTGTCCCAGATCTCTTTTTATAGTAATGTTGACAGTGTCGAAATACGGCTTACTGACGGACAAATAGTGAGGATTTACAAATTCGCGGTGAACGTGATAGGTGTTTC